>VZTE01001923.1:76794-133571 GCA_013397775.1 Eulacestoma nigropectus
AAAAGTTTCGCCTTTGCTTTTGAGTTAAGATAAAAGAACTTCAGATTTGATAAATTATAGCTAACACACAGATCCTCAAGTATGTTTCGGGGCACGTGATTAGAAATCGGTGGATTTCAATCTTTTTATACTTTCGGTTTAATTCAAGTAATCCTGACAGCCGAATTCATCATCCTGCAGTGTTAGTCTGCAAATGAAGTACATGGAAATGCTTTGTGCTATAGTTCCAGTGGTAGATAGGCATACATTGTTGTAGGCCAGAAATCATATGCTTACACTGGTGTGTACTGTCAAATAATCATGCTCTGCTTTTTCCTGCTGCAAAATTTTCAAACCAAATCCAGTTTGGATCCAGGCAGAGCAAACTCAGGTATTTGCACCACTTCTATATGGAAGCGACTAGGATAATGCTTATATACAAATGTCCCTAATAGGACACATTCCCAGTATAAAAGAGCCCTTACATTCCATATTAAAGAAAAGCAAAACTATTAAGAGCAAATCGTGGCATCTCTGAAGATTAAACTTGAAGCTGAAAGATGTGTGTGTGAAACACATCAAATTTTCTCCAGATTTACTGTTAATCCACATTGAGGATGCTGGGCTAATACTTTAGCCATTACACTGTTATTAAAGGCTGCCTCAGATTTCTTTTCTTCCAGACATATCTTGAACAGGCTGAAATCTCAGGTCACTGGAAAGAAACCATGCAGCTGTTTTTCAAAGGATGCACCTTGAGTGACACAAGCAAGAGTTGGCAGAGGAAGAATCAGACTTAGGTCCAAGTTTGTCCATCCTGTCTGTTAGTTATTCTGCTGCTTTTCAGTCTTGATGCTCTTTTGGACAGATTCAGCGTTCTGTAACTGAGTTTATGTTCCAGTTCTATTATTCTGTCACCTGATTTTTAGCTTTTTCCTCTGTTTCTTGATTTTTTTCTCCCTATATAATCATCTTTGCAAAGTTCTGAGGAATCCTTTCCTGCACGACTCCAATATTTTGACAATATTTGTTTCCACTGAGGATTTCTTGATGGTTTCAATATAGCAAGGAAAAAAAGCAGCCTATGTTACCACACCAATAGTCCTGCAATCTGCATCAGAAAGCTCCTGCAACAATTGTGCACAGCCAGAATACTCAAACGTGAAGCCCTAAGTTTTTCTTCAAAATAATCAAAGGATACAGACACTTAGTGAAAAGAACGATGACCACAGAATTTATTTTTGGGTGTAGCATTCTAATTCTGGTCAGAATTCTTTAATAGGAAAAAAAGAAAAAAAATATAGTAAATAGAGGAATCCTTTATTGGTTTGCACTTCCACTCCTCATACACATTATTTGCAATAATTACTAGTTGATCATTGTGAGGTTTTCTCCACGGTCATTAAAACACTGGCCAAAATAATTTACATGTGTGATTATAGAGACTCTGTAGTGGAGTATCTCACTGCTCCCACCATTACTAGATGAATGCCTTTTATCTCAAATTAAACCCTAGAAACTGAAAAAAATTTTTCGACTTATTCATTTTTTAATGTAAAGGAACTTAGAGTTCTGATTTTATGGGGAAATATATTAACTGACCCCTACGTGGTTCTTGTGGAAAGGGGATATTACTTACCATCTATATGACTACTACTGCTAATGTCTGCGACTGTTGCAGCCTTAAAAATGCACAGTTCATTCTGCAGATGGTGATAGCTCTACTAACACTTCTATTGTTAGTTTGAAAGTCAAGTGATGATATGTGTAGGCGTATGTGTGGGAGCAGTGCAAAGAATTACAAGGATTTTCTCCCACACTACCAATCCACATGGAAAAGAGGGCCTTATGAAACAATGTTCTGTTCCCTTGGTATTTTTAATCAGTCTGATATTTTGTTAGAATAGCATTTTATTACACAGCTTGTCATTTTTCTATCTATGGACTATCTTTTTAAATTAAAAAAAAATCCTTTATGGTTTTTCTTCACATTTTCATATGTCACCATTTAAAAAAAATTAAGCTGTGTCAAAGCAGAAAAAATAGCTAGAAAATTAATGATTTATTCTGACACACATGTAATTTACTCTTCTAGCTTTTTTCATAATTATGCATTTGTTGGACCTGGTAGTAATTGGAAGTTCCTTAAAAGACAGTGCTGTCAGTTTTGCCATCTCTGCAAATTCAGTGTTGGCTGCAAAAGAGGAAATATATCAGTATTTGATTGTAAACACATCCTTCATGGTGCAGTCAGATGAGGATAAGGCAGCTGACCTGGATAACCCAGACACATACTTCAGCCCCCAAAGGGCTTCTGTTTGATTTCCACAGTTCCTCCAGGACATTTTAGTACCCTGTTTGGATTTTTATTTTTTCTGGTTACCCACCCAAATTACCTGTTCAGTCTCAGGAAAAATTATTTTTTTCTTCAAAGTAGGGTATAAATTCCTTCTGCACCATTCTCTGGGTTTTTTTTTTTGTTTGTTTGTTTGCTTTTATATACACATAAATAAACATATGTGTAGGAGTATGTACAAATGTTTATATATGCACACACAAATACTTTGTACATAGATAAGAATATCTATGAACATTCATATAAATGTCTAAATTTTGCATATTTTTTGGCTCTTCTTCCCATATTATATAAACTCAGGTAACAGAAAAAATTACTCGATCCAAATCTTTCCTTGTCCTCCTCCTCTATTTCATTCTTCTTTTGTTCCTGGGTCCAGATATTTTTTTGTCTATGCTCAGAAAAAAGTTCCTTATCTGTGCATTTTGAAAAATGAGGGCTCAGAAAATCAGCTTTGACTTAGCTGTAGTACTCTAATTAATTTTGTTCTTTTGGTGGCTACTGTGATTATACATCCTGACAAATATCCAAAAAAACTTATGCTCTATTAGAATTAGAAGAAATAATGCAACTACATATCCCCACGTAACTATATCTATTTTAGATTTGTCAAGTCTGGTTGAAAGGCTTAGTCCAAGTCTATTCGAAGTAGTCTTGTCCATGCCCCTTACTCTGACATGAAATATGTGCTTTACTGTTCTATATGGGAAGGTATTTTGGTTTTATTTTTTTCTGAAATTAACACTTTTTTATTAAAAAATTGTTAGTTTTCTTTACATTGGTGTTTTTTCTGGAAAACTTTTTTTTAGGAGATATATTGTTCATTTAACCACAAACTCAAAAAATGCAGACTGCTTGCAAATTGTCTTTTATTTGAATGGCTAGAACACGAACAGAATAGGGTTCCTCTCCTGGTTCACACATCATTAAGTGGCACAAAGTAACACAGTACTTAAAAATGATGATATACATCTGAATTATTCACTGTATATTGCATATCCACCCATTTTGTGGACTTGACTGAATCAGGTTTCTGCTGGTACATAGGGATTTTTGGGAATTTTGAATGTGATTCCTAAGGGAATTATTTCTCATAAGCGAATTACTTCACTTATTCTATATACTTTTTAAGTCATCTACTTGTCTCATTCAGTAGAACTCAATGTCTTTGCATTTTCATAATTAATTAACTACATAATAAAATATAACTACAAGGTTCTATATATTTTCCAACTGAAAGAATTAAACATAATTTTCACTTGATCCTACCAAATATGCCTGCTAACTTTGCATTTAATTTTACAAAATGAGTTTTATTTTACATCATTATTTTTTGTATTACTACTGACTTGGTGCATGGATTTAGGAAGGGCTTAAGAGAAAACAAAAACTGATAGGAAAGGATTTTGAATAGCAGGTTGATAATGTATATGTAAAAATGATGTGTAGAGGCTATGTGGAAAGAAGTTAAAATGTTGTTATACCTGACTATAAAATTAGAATTATATCTACCCATAGGGTTTGTGGCTTTGAGGGGTTTTTGTGTATGGTTTCTTGGATTTTTTTTTTTAAATTATTATTGAGGGGGATTTTTTTTTCTTTTGGTGGTTTTTTCCCAATACTTTTTGTAAGGAAAAAAATATAGTAGAAAAAATAGTATAATTAAATTTAAATGAAATAATATTTATCAGTTAAATCTGTATAAAAAATAGTTTCTAAAGGTTTCCTTCAACAATATTCTTGTCAGTAACATGAAATCAACCCAATCTGCATGCTTTGTCTTTTACTGCATAGTGTTGTATTTTTACAGAGAGTGACCAGACTGTAGTAACTATTGTTTTATAGTCTCTCATGAAGTTTTGATTGACTTTCTGTTTTCCCCTTTTGCTAATCTGAAAGTAACGGCCTTCAGGGAAAGAGGATCAAAGGAGGATGGTGTATGTTCTGAGACACAGACAAAATGAGAATAATTTTATAATTGTCTCCAATGTCCCAATAGTACACAACTAAAGTGATGTAAATAAAACATTTCAATAAGTCTTGTGTTATACTTCAATGTTAAGACCAAATACAAACAAACAAATGAAAATCAAACAAGAAATAGTTGTGAAGAAATGGAAAGTAGAGGTCATCTGACAAAAAAGATCAATATTTAAGAATATGATTTCTTAACGGATTGGAATCCCTTGACAATAAGCATCTTGATTTCTTATTCATTATACATGTACTTTAGAGATTCTGTTGAGATCCTTGTCTCCTAGGACTAAACACTACATAAATGCATAGTAACATTAGATTGATTTCTCAGTCTGAAGGTGAGAGTTTAGTCCTTTACATGTACCCGGTTAGAGAGGTAAGGGATGGAAAACATCATCCCTTTCTGTCACTTGTCAGCAGTATCCCAGACTGAAGTGAGAGAGAAACCACTTACAGACAGTGAAAAAAGAAACCAGGCAATAACCCAATGAAGGCCCAGACACTCTGAAGGCCTAATCTACATCAGGTGGCAGTGTGAGACAGATAACCTGTCTCAATTCAGAGAAGCAGAGGGGAGTATGACAGATACTAGTAAAACTATTGCTTATCCCTCTGTCTGGCCTTATGCAAAAGCTAGACTATGACCACTGGAACATAATCCATACAAAATTTGGGAAATGTCTTCTATTTTAGGCACAGTGAAGCAAGGCTTTCTGAATGTGAGGACTTGAGTAAAAGAGGCCTTTGCCACCTCTGAAAAAGTTCAACTACAAGACATTCAGTTATTTTTATATCTGAACCTTGAAGTATTTTACATCTCCTCTGGCTTCAGCTGTTTGTCACTTTGTCAACATTCACAGATAAGCAGATGTGCAGATAAGCAGACAAGCAAAAAGTGTGTAATGTTCATCAGATACTTCCTTATCCTATCTTAATTTTTCTAAATTATTTCCAGCTAATATCATACCATTTCTGCCAAAATTTCTATTGATATGCATTGTTGCAGCTGATAAGTAGTAGGAAATGAGCCCAGAAAGAAATCACATGGTTCAGAAAAGTGGCTCAGAAATTCTTGCCACAAGAATCTGGGCTTTATTTTTCTTTGCCTTGGTTTGATATTCATATGTTCTGCAGATAAAGCAGAACTTATTTTAATCTCCATTCTTGTGTTTTATGTTTCCTTGTATTGGTTATAACAGTTAGATGCTGTTCCTTTGTGAAATGAAAGGGAGTTCTAATGCAACAACTTACAGATGATGAAACTGTAAAGGCTTAGACCATCAGTTACGGAATACTGCCCTTGGTCACAGTTCATTGAAGTTGACTGATTTCTGCTTTAAAACAAAAAAAATAACAGAAATTTCACTATTGAATGCTCAGTGACTTTTGTGATCTGACTAAAATCAAGTTCTGTTGGTGATCCTGTTGCCTTTGTTTTTGCTTTGCAAATGAAAGTCTCATTACATCCTTCTACATTATTCAGTATGATAAGAAAGACAATTTTAATGCTTACACTACCCCGTGACTCTGTGTGTAATCTTTCCAAACCCTGCCCTTGGTTGCAATGCGGAGAAGTAAGCCGAGGCCATTGTTTGCATGATTTAATAATTCTGCTCCTGGCAAGTGAGTTAGACAGAGACTTGGTTATTCTGTGAGGGTTGTTTTGTTTCTACAGTTCTAACAGGAGTGAGAAGGTTAAATAACTTTTTTTTTCTGTTGGTTATGAAAAGATTGGATCTTTTGATAATAAAAAAATGTGGTGTTTACATGATTTAGTAAGAACTACCTTTTGAGATTTAATGCAGAATGCATTTTGGAGACAAAGGTGCAGATGTTCCTATGTTTTTACTTGGTGTTTGTGCCAGGTTTAGGGATTACTTCAGTGAGAGAAGACCTTAGTAACAAAAAAAAAGAAAAAATACAGCAAATGATTCTTAAAATGCAAACAGGTCTAGAAGGGCAGCGAACAGAGAGAGGGTGTGGGTAATGAAACTTAGATTCTTCCAGTATTTGACCTCCAGATGAGTTCTGTTTTCTTTTTGTAAGAGATTTAGCCAACTTTCATTTCTTTATATATTTTAGTATGTTTTGCATGGTGTGTCCACATTATAACACTTTCAGGACTTAATAGGTAGCTACTATGACACAGTCTGATTTTATTTAAATAACTTTGACCTGCTCAAGATAACCATCAGCCAAAGCAAAGCTTTTACAAATGGTTTCATTTGGACATACTGTGAATAGACTGAAAATATTTTGGTTACAAATCACAGTCGTGTGTGTATTTGACTGCTTTGTGCCAATAGCTACATATAGAAATAATTATATCAAGTGGTAAAAGGTAAAAGGTAAAAAAGACACCAAAGATGACCATAAAGATTACATATTCTAACAAAGTTCTCCATTTTCTTCCACCTTACAGAATGAGTCAAGTAAAAGAGTCACCTTGGTAAAATACTGGAAAACTGTCCATCTGTTTGACTACTACTTGCTGCTATAGGTGTTACATATTTTTTCAATTTATATTTTTATATTAATTCAATTTATGCTTTTAAAAAGCATAATATAATTTGAAAGTTATACAAATGTCCTGTTTATTGATAATATTATTGGACATCCAAAAAGTCAAGAAGTAAGGTTTGAGATTTTTTCTGAGTTGAAATCTATACAAAAATTCCTCTTGTTAAGATCCAAGACCATAAAAAATATTCAGGACATTCTAGGTAATAGGCACAGAACCAACCTTATTCCCCGTGGCATATTAAATTACAAATCTATTAAACTACAAACTGTCTCCCAAATTCATAGCAAATTGACTCTCAATGATGTATCCAGTTGCCAACATAAAGGGCAAATTTTACAAGTGAGATGAGACTTCCAAAAGATGTTTTTAATTTTTTGTGATGTTGCTTATCTTATAGACAAGATTAGCGTAATTTAGCAAAAACATATTTTATAGTCAGTTCAGGAGAGAAAATAGGACATTGAGATGCTAAGTGGAAACAGGTCAACAAATTCTGTTAGGAATTAAACCAAAAAACCTTGTGCTTTTCACTACTGTATGTTTTGCAACTGTGATTTTTTTCCCATTCCCCTGAAGTATCCATCAAAGCTTTATCTGGATTCAAAAAAACCAAAAACAACCAAATAATAATTTTAAAAAGAAAAAGACCCTGAATTTATTTTGAAATGAGAAAATAAAACTTAGTTTTAAATTAGTTCTAATTCTGAAGAGAAAGCTACAATTTTTGACAAGATCAAAGGCCTATTTTTTTTCTTCTTTAGGCAAGTCAAGAATAATTCTACAAGTGTTAACCGGCATGTACATAGTGTGAGAGAAAAACAAGTCCCTAATCTCCTAAAAGTTCCTGTGAGATTTGTGAATATAATTTTCTTTAGCCATTACATTTTGTCCGACCCACTAGCTGAGCTCTCTGTGGAACTGAGTATGAGGTCCATTTACTCTCCAGTGTATAATTTTAGATGATTAACTACCCAGGAAAAATATTCAGAAGTAATCTCAATTGATTTTAGGCAAACGGAGGAAAAAAATATATGCTAGCAAAACCAGACAGAATATGAGATATTAGCAGGTGATATAATCAGGTCATTTTCTGCAAGCTTTGGAAATGCTTTTTGAAGCTAATTTGGATTGTAGCTACCTTTTTTCCACAACTCTGTTCTTACTGAAGTGCAACAGGCTTTTTCCTTAATGGCTGACATTAACACGGATTTCTGTCTGATTGGGACAAACACTGCCTTTTGCTGCATTCAACACATACATGTTCTTTCCTTCCTGAGAAGCATACATGCTTCATACATTTTCATACTGCCTTACTTCAAACATGTCTTATAAAGACTAATTATTTTATACACTACTACTTATTCCATCTAGAAATGCATCTTTAAAATCTTGGTTGTTTATTTAAATTGTATGGCTACACTTCTGGTGTTGATTAAAACACTGTGGTAGTTTAAATACCTGCTCTCAAAAAAGGCAGAGAATCTTAATTACATTTTTCATTGGCAACACCTCAGTTAAGCCTCACAAAACAAGCCTAGAAGGGAGACAATGCCGTATTTTACCTCTGTTTACAAAAGAGGTATAGAACTATTTCAGGATTAGAAAAATGAGATTTTAATCATTCAAGTAGTGAGATAGTTTTCTAATTACAACTGTAGGAGCAATGCATTAAATATATTCTAAGATGTAACTTGGCAAATTCAGGGAGAACAAAACATTTTAAAAGAGGTTGTCTGAAGGTGGGCTACGTTTGGGATGTTTCCATTGTGTTGTTACCTTGGAATAGTTCTTAACTGATCGCCATTGCATTCACAAACTATTCAACCTGTTCCTCAGAGTTTTTATTGTTTGCCTTCTGGACAAAGAAGTAATCCTCCTATTCTTGATTCACAGTGACATTTCTCTTTTTGTTGTTTTGTTGTTGTTTTTTTTTTTTAACTCTTCTTAGGCCTTCACTGTTGACTTCATTTATATAAGTTGTGAACAGTTGCTTCTAAAGGGGGTAATTCTCACTAGACCTCTTCCATCCAGCTCACAAATTTGAATTGGAAGCTAATACCAAATTTCTAGATTTGAGGTGGATTTTTTTCCTTTTCTCATATTCTTGTCATAGGTCAGGTTTTTTCCATCCTTTAGGCACTAAAAATAACTCTCCTCCCAGAACATCTGTGTGTGGAAGTATTTGTTTTCACCTTTTCCATTACACTTGTGCCTTTTATAGGTTTGGGGCTTTTTGTCTTATATCAGTTATTTTCATCTTATCTGCTGGTTCTAGAATTAAGTCGTACATGCTTTAGCTATTTTTAGTGCCAAGAATGTTGTATCGAAAACATACCATGAGATATACAGTACGAATAAACAAAACACTCAATTTTGAACTTGTCGTCTTCCTTCCTTTTTTCCTTCTAATTCCATATTTAGGAATAAAAGCTTTTTTCTTTTCCAAGAAAGTTAGTAATATGGCTGAGAATGTAAAGGTTCACAGAGTGCTGAGAACCTACCATGTTAATGTCAATAGTTATTGTATAAAAGCTTTCAATTTAATTTGAAATGGGACTGCAAAGTGGCTCATATGCTGACATATCCAGATGAATAATTTATTTCTCAGTAATGGTAGGATGCCAACATGCTGATATTCACCCAGGAGATCTTTAGTTTAAACAGCAGATACGTTTAGGTAGGTAAAACTATATTACTGCAGTTGTAGAAGACAGAAACCTAGAAATTCTTCTTACATTATGCATTTACTTCCAATGGAAGAACTACAAATACATTTTCAGACCTAAAATAAAGATAGTGAACAAAGAGCATCAGAAATTCCATCATATTCCTCTAGCAATATCAACATTTCCTTCATAACATCTTCCATGCTTTCTCCCACTTTCAATGCCTTGAATGATACAGCCAAACAGTATGACTTCATAACATGCCCAAAATTTAGAAAGCTTTTTTTTCCATTGATGTTAATTAGAAATTTTATACACATCTGCATTTGAAATGGAATGAAATGAATAGAATAGAATAGAATAGAATAGAATAGAATAGAATAGAATAGAATAGAATAGAATAGCTGGAAGGGGCCTACGAGGAACATCTATTCTAACTGCCCAACCACTTCAGGGCTGACCAAAAGTTAATGCATGTTGATAAAGGCATTGTCCAAATGTCTCTTAATCACAGAGAACCATGGAGTGTCAACCACCTTTACCAGGAAGCTTGTTCCACAATTTGACCACCCTCTTCTTGGTAAAGAAATGCTTTCTAATGTCCAGTCTAATCATCCTCTGATGGTGCAGCTTTGAACCATTCCCACATATCCCACCTCTGGAGCCCAAGGAGAAGAAATCAGCATCTCACTCTCCACTCAGAAAGCTGTGGAGAGCAATGAGGTCACCTCTTAGACTCATTTTCTCCAAACTAGGCAGCCCCAAAATCCTTAGCCATGTCTTCTAAGACAAGCCTTCTAGGTCTTCACCGGCTTCATTGCCCTCCCTGGCAGGGGAAGATCTTTACATCCTTCTTAATTGGTGAGGCCCAGAACTGCACACTATACTCAAGGTGAGGCCACATCAATGCTGAATGTAGCAGAATGATCCCCTCTTTTGAGCCAGCTGCCAATCAGCACCCCCACATCCCTTTGGCAAACTGGAAAAAAATTAGTTCTTCTTATCTTCTTTAATAGGTTTGTATCTTCTTAACCTGCACGTGTTAAACTAAGCAAATAAGCTAATTCCTGTTATCTAGCATCACTTTTGGTTAATAATTCAATCAGTTTGTTGTCAGGATAGAAAGTTCAGATGGGGTTTGCATTTAAAGTTCTGTTAGCTTTCTTCCCTTCATGTTGCTTAATAATCTCCAAATTCAAAAAGAAGTCTTATCTGGAATTAGTGGCCTTTGTGGTTTAAAAAAAAATCCCACTGCACTGAAGGTAGTATATTAATTGCCTTAGGGGAAAATGGAGTGTATGTGCACACAGTACAGTCAGATCATTGTACCAAAAGACATGGTTCTTCAGGTCAGACATACTAGACTGGGAAAGCTTAGAAAGATATGGAATTAACACCAGGAAATCTTTCAGAAACTGTAAAGCAGTCTGAAATCAAACAGTACCTTCATCTTGTCAGATCTTCATATCTCAACACAAAAACTGCCATACTAAACTGGACAGAAAGTTCATTTAAAGCTACAACGAGCGGAAGTAACAGTTTAGAAAAAGAATATGGAAATGTCACCATCCTTCTTGTGTACTGCTGCATAATAAAGCCTGACTACTTTTTCCCTGGTTTTCATGGTTTTATATGCAGGTCTATTCTGTGATAGTCACCTATTTTGTAAACTGGAGAGCTCTTATCTTTTTTGTCTCTTCTCATTCAAAACCCTTTTCATACTTGTTTCTCTTTTCTGTACTGTGTCTAGCTGTACTATATCCTTCCTGATACAGGAGAATAATAAATGCCTGGAGAAGAACTGCACAAAGAATGTGATGTATGGATTTATGCAGTGAGACATACCATGGTGGCTTTTGTTTCTTCCTTTCCTATTAATTTTTGAGCATCTGTTATTTTACAAATCAAAGCACAACTGCTCAAATCTTTCCCAATGCCAGTAGCTGGTGTAGAACCTCTGATTTCATATTGCTTTGTTTTTCATTACTTTAGACATTTCACCCCTCACTCAATCACTATTACAATACCTTTCATAAACTTTCATAATGAATTATTTTTCTTACTTCTTGAAAAACACCATGTCAATTAACTTGGTAATCATCATACTTTTTGCCAGATCTCTCAGGGATGTGTTGAATAGCATTGACTCCCATGGATCTCACCATAATTGTAAAAATAACTATCTTTTTCAGCAGCTTATTTTTCTTCTTTAACCACTTATTAATGATTACAGGAAGACTTTATCCCTTGTACACAGCATCCTCTTTTACAGACTTTTTTCTCAAAATTATTTTTGAAAACCAAGCAGATATACCAATAGTTATCTCTAACTACTTTATCACCTTCTTTATATAAATTCGCACTACATTTGCGCAGTATAACTACAGAACCTGTGTTGACGTTCTACTACATCTTATTTACTCATTTCTTCTCTATTACAAGTTCAACAGTTTGCTGAGTGCAGATATAGACTTACCATTTTATAGTTCTCCAAAGCCCTTTTAAAAAATTTGTATCACATTTGCCATTTTCAACTCCTCCGGTACAAAGGACATTTTAAGTGATAAATTACACACCATAGTTAACAACTCAGCACTTTCATATTTCATTTTCCTTAGAACTCCATGTGAATACCATCTGGTTCTGGAATTTTGCTGGTATTCATTTTATTAATTTATTTGAAAACTCTTTTTATTAACATTTTATATGAGACAGTTCCTGAGCAGTGACTTCTGCTATAATAAACTTTAATGTGTGATGCACCTAAGATTTTGCACAGTGAAGTGGTTAATTCATTTTGGTTTTGTCCTATGGCTTCCTTTTACTCAGACATCCTTTATATCAATCTTGTAAGACTTCTTGGTTTTGGTACTGGAATCTGTTTGAATACATTATTATAGGGGTTAAATAGTTTCCTAGGACAAAATGTTTCTCAAAGTCTCATTTTTCCTGTTTTAGTAAAACACAGTTTAGAGTTAAGTTACAGTTGCAATATTCATATCGAGTTTATTTTTCTTAAATAAAACCTTCTATTTTTGAATGGACTTCCTCAATTTTTATTTAAGCATGACAGCTTTTTGGTCTCATTTATAATTTTTTTTTTTTTAACAAGAACTACACTTTTAGAATAAAATTCTTTTACAGGAGTAATATTTTCAATACAAGAATTTTATTTCACTAGAATTTCATCCTTCTGGCTGCTTATTCTATTTTCTTCAGCTTTACAAGCATATTGTTTTTAACATGTTCTTAGATTTCTTTTTTTCCCTTACTTTTTACTTCTTTCCTCATACATGTATGCTGAATGCATGATGGTAATTTTCCAGGTTTGCTAATTATGTCTTTATCCAGGTCTCATGCCTTGATTGAGATTACTTCCTCTCTTTATATTTTGCAATTATTTGTTTTAAAGGGAAATGATTTAAGAAGAAATGCCTTTACAAAGTTGTTTCTACTTAATGTCCATTCCAACATGAATCTTCATAAGAAAACTGAAGTATTCTGAACATTTTCTTTTCTCACAGCTTTTCTGATTTTTAGTAAGATGCCACAGACTGGGCCACTATTCTGTCTGGTTAGTCTAGCTAGTACCTCTCCTTTTGAGTCCAAATTTTACATAGCACTAAGTTCCAAGTTCCATCAATCATCATTTTTATCCACTGAATACTTCATTATGGCCTCTAGGAGTATAAACGTGTTGAGGCCTTGAAAATACTAGGACATAGCAGACCTCAAGGCTATTAACACAAATCACAAATGATCAACAGTTTGTCACTAACAGATTTGAGCCCCAAGAATGAGCGTGAACGTTTTTCAAGACACATAAAAAAGTGTAAAAACTGAGTATTGATTTAATAAAACCTAAACAAATAAACAAACAAAAGAGCAAAAAAGCTTAAAGGAAGAAAAGAGCAGACATGGCAGAAAAGACAAACACCCACAAGGATGAAAACAAAGCAAAAATAGACAGAGGTGAACTGCTCCTACACCATAGTGCCAGCCCACACAGGATGCTGTCTCATCAATTCCCTCTACTAAGTGTTCATCATGCCACATCTGGAATGCTGTGTTAAGTTTTGGTCCTCACTGTACAAAAGAGATATGGACAGGCTGCAGAGGGTTCAGAGAAGGACCACAAAGATCCTTGTAACAATATTTTACATATTTGTTAATATCCATTTATATACTGCCATTGTGATAGCTTCATTTACATGTT
Source organism: Eulacestoma nigropectus (assembly GCA_013397775.1). NCBI lineage: Eukaryota > Metazoa > Chordata > Aves > Passeriformes > Eulacestoma > Eulacestoma nigropectus. The sequence goes on from VZTE01001923.1 coordinate 90,513, forward strand.
AATTATGTTTTTTTAAAAAATATTTACATTTTTCATGTAAATATTGTAATGAATCATTCGTCTGGGAAGCATCCTAGTCTTACTCGTAATTTAAGAAATCCAGTACAGTAATTGGAACGTTGAACCAAAAACAAACAACAATCAATAAAGGTTCTCACAAAAGTAATAAATTGAAAGCAGTAATCTGCTTCTTTTACTAGACTTTTTCTGTGACTTTGTCACATTCCCTGAGAAGATCATAGGCAATGATATACATTATGCACACAAAATTTGGAGAGAATGTGAAATAATATTTTAATTCCAACAAAATTAACATAAATCATACATAGATGTAGGATTAAGCACTCACAAACTCAGATCTGAAAGACTGCTGAACTGAGATTGAAAGTTCAGTGTTAGCTTTCTGCCCTAGTTCTTATTTATATGTAAAAAAAAATTATATAAGAAATGCAATGTATTGCAGATCTCTGTGAATATGACATCTACAGTGTGTTATCTTACCAAGAAATTTCACATTTTCAAAATCAGAAATACAGAACATGAGTTTTACAGGATTTTAGCATGGTTTGTATTGGTACTTCATTATTTAAAAATCTTCAGCAATTTTATTAGACTGTGCTTTCAAGCGTTAGAAAAAGCACTGAATTAAAACTGTCTTTATTTCTGTATTCCTTACTTTTTTCATTATATTCTTTTCATGATATTTATTTATTCAATTACATTATTTGTGCTGGAGTCCATGGTGTGGGACGAAATGTTTAACCATACTGTTTCATGTACTTGCACACAAAAGTATTTGGATTATTGGTAAACAAAAGTGACAAAATCCAAGTCACCAATAGCTGATCCATCAGCTGATGCTGGCCTGCCTTTATCTCCTCAGTCTTTGCGACACTTGGGTAGCTTTTTCTAACACTTTCATATCAATATTATATTTAAATATCACAGTTTAAATATTGCAGTACTTAAACCTCCTATCTCAAGCATCCAGTGTTCTGAGATTTCTTGCCATTGATGTTTCCAAGGCTCCATCTGTGCCAAAGTTTTCATCATCTAAGAGAAAAACAAACATCTCTTTTGCAATGCTGCAGAGTTCAAGTGCCTTCAGAGACTGTTCATAAATGTCTACAGTTTGTAGTACTTCACATTACCATACTTTTTTGCTTTCTTTCTAAACACCTACACAAAATCTATATGTTCCAAAATGTATGTTGCCAAATACACGTTTTCAGAAGAGAATTGCTTTATACATGTTTCTGTAAGATAGACAAATACATTTTGTTTGCAAAATGTCATCCCTTTAAAGTATTGCAACTGTACTTGGAGGCAAAACAAATGTAATACTGTCCCTACAAGATTCTTGAATTTGAAAGAGGAAAAAAAAGATATTTTTAGGGCAAAGAAATTATATTGCACCATGAAATGTACTATTCTGCTCGCTACCTAGTAGGGTGCCTTTGTAAATGCTGATAAAATGTATTTATTCGAAATATTACTGTTAACAGCTCATTGCCTAACTGAAAATAGTTCTCCTCAATAGGTGCCATTCTGCCCAAATTAAATTCAAGCAATTAATCTGATAAATTCAAAGATAGCACTCCAACCACCTAATGCTAAATTGTATATCAAAGCTATAAGTAGTCTGAATCCAAAATGTGCAAGCTGTGAATACTTAATAAAATTATTAGAAGTGAAGAAAGCAACTACCTTTAACTCATCACATGATAACTTATTTGCCATTTTAAAAAACATATTTACATAATTATCAGCTAATTAGGACATTCTTCTTCAATCTGAATGCCCATTGACACATCACAATAATATCTTGGTGGCAGCAGTAGGAATCCAAAATTGTGCACGTTGTTGTACTGATTATATTGTTTATTGTATGAAAGACTCTGTTCTGCAAGCTAATTCTTTTCAACTAATTTTATCTAATTATAAATGAAATAAAAAAATTAACCTCATGATTTTTTCATCAGTGTCACTAGGTTTTAAAATTTTATTGCTTTTTTTTTTATTTTATTTTTTTAAAGAAAAAAAAAATTATATAAAGCCACAGACTAGTTTCTTCTATTAAGAATGTATAGTTTTATGGCATGCAGTGCAGTAGCTAGGTATATATGCCTTACTAGGCTACATGGTTGAAATGTATCTTGTTTTCTTTTTCATAGAAAAAAATCCTGCACAAAATGTCACATGCTCCGAAGGATCAAGAGTGATACATATTCCTGGAAATATATATGGTATATACAAGATATGTATAAGTCTTGAAAGATAAAAGTGATTTACAGTTTTGACACTCTGTCATGTCTATAAGACTGAATACTTTGTTAGACTTCTGACAAGCAGAGGAGTCCTTTCTTGAAAATACAAACTGAGATGCAGTTGCCACATCAAGTCCCATGCTGCCAATTTCTGTAAGTAGCAAATGTCTGGGAATGTGTTCTTTGATTTTTTCTTTATTTTTTTTTTTAATCATCATTATTACTTTTTAACTTCGTCACCAAGTATATGAAGTTGGTAAAAATTATGAGACCTCGTGTTAAATTCCTATGTGCCTCCACAGTTCTGAGCTCTTGATAAAGTCATGAAGAGCTACTCAGTGAATTTATAGTCTGTAGCATATTTCAGCTCACACTAAAGTAGACAATAAAATAATCTGTTTACTCCATCACCAACATCTCCATTGAACTCTACAAGACCTAGACCACATGAATACTCTCAGACTGCAAATTAGCTGCTTAAAGAGAGGAATTTAATGTTGTCTGAAATACCTTTGGGAATCCAAGAGCTTGACGTGATCCTAACTGGTATGAGTCAGAAACTGTGAGAGAATTGTACCATCCTCCGGGGTAGATGAACTAGGAGAGGTGTGAAAAAGGGCACCAGACACATGAAGTCCACCCATGCATGGAAGGACATGCAGACACTTTGATTGGAGATCTGCTAAGCCTAAGCATACTATTGCTGTAAGCTGTGCCTTCCAGAACCACTCTAGATGCGTTAGATTCTCCTGCCTTATTTCCAGATGCCACTCCAAAGACATGTGAAACACTTATTGATCTGCTAGCGACTCTATCATCTCCATGCAAATGGTTTGGACACTTCTGGACTGGGAGTCTACTTCCAGGCTGAATCAGACCGCAGGTATCCATGACTGTATGCATATACAGTGTGAGTTGATTCCTTCTCTACATTACAGGACCATGTCCTCCTTGTCTTCTCTGTTTTCAATAACGTGGGTGAAGAGGTCCAGAAACAATAACTTGTCGGAGAATTTCCTTCACATTAAATATGTATACAAAAAAAAAAAAAAAAAAGAATCTTTGCTTATTAATTCTTCCTGTTATCTAGGTTTGCTTTTTTCCAAAACTCACTAAAATGGCATCTAGAAATATATTCTCAGTTTTTCAGAAGTCAATAACTGCAGTGTGTAAACACTCTTCAAATATGCATTTATAGCATGCTAGGAGAAGTCCCTTCAAGTACATACCTATATGCTTTTTCAAGTTTTTCTAAACAAAATAGACTGACTCATTCCCAAGTTGTTGATTTCTCTATTCTGAACTGGCTGATGCAGGTTCCTGGCTGCATAATTGCAGCTGACAGCAGCTGACCTCTCTGCAGAGTCTGAGCTCTAGAGATAGAAACCTGAAAAATACTATGGACCTCATCTAGATTTCTGTGTTAAACTGAAATGCTCATCTCCCATCAATTTGCAGCCAAAATCAGTGCATTAACTAATAATAAACAATTTTAATGGATAAGGCTGTCAGACATGTTTGAGAGACTTCCATGAAAAAGTAAAAAATTTAATTTTGTATCTTGAATAATAGATTTATAGAACAATATTTGAAGCCTGCTTTTAGAAATCAGTTGTAAAAATATTTGTGCGATCCTTTCCTACAAGGAGCAGAAAAGAAATGTTTTTGCGGTAATCTGTGATCAGAACAGTCCAGTATGCAGAAAATTCTGCTGTTGAGCAGATCTCCCTACTGCTCACTAAATGGCAGACAAAATTCCACTGGTTTTGAGTTATTTTTCCATTTAGCTACCTAAGAGAGAAACAAATAAGCACAAATCCAAAAGGCAACCAAAAAAAAATACTGACTTCATTTCAGTTCTCTAGCTAGGAAAAAAAATAATTTTGGCTTATCCAAATCCATGAAGCTACACTGCAGATATTTGGACACATCCTGCATGAAGTGCAGAAGAAGTGGCTCTGCAACAGTGAAAATTCCTGGAGTCTTTCCTATTTATTCTGCCAACATTCCTCTAGGACTAATGAGGTAGGACGCAGCAGAGCATGGAACGCTAAGCAGTCTGAGGTATGCATTCATAAGAGAAATACACAGAATTTGCAGGCTACATAAACACTAGCTCTGCTTCTAGATAATGTGTAAACTACATAAATAATTGAGACTGCTCTGAAGAACTCTATGCAATGCAAGACAGGAGCTACACATATATATTATTTTTGAAATAATAAGTCTTCCTGTCTCATGTATTTTATAGTCTTGATAAAGATATTAAAGGGAAGCATGAGTGTGATACATATCTGGCAGGAACTGAAGCATGGAGAATTAAAAAGACCTGTCCAAGATCCATGAAACAGACCAAAATGTACTACAAAGTAGCTTAATCCCTACCTAAAATTTTATTTTCCCCCAATGAGGAAAAATATTCTCCCTCACCCTTTTTCTCATCAGGCCTTTTGATACCATTAGAATTGTGAAAGGAAGCCTTTTGATTTGGTACCTTAGGCTGGTACCTTAGGCATCTTTGTCTTTTGGGGAAGGTTTGGGATTTGTTGGTTTTGATGATTTTTTGGGGTTTTTTAAAACTTTTCTTGAAGCCTGTCCTGTATATGACGATTAACTAAGCACAAGCATACCTGGCTTTCAGTGTGAACTTTGATTTGGAAGGCCAGAGCCACAGGTAACACTGTGCAGCTAAATAATATCTTTTAGGCCATACTACTTTCTTTCAGCTGTAACTACTATCCATTGTTAATGTAGATGATCATGTTAAATGCAAACAAGAGACTTTTTCAGAGCATAAACTGATCTTCTGCACAAAAATTGCCATTATTTTGATGCCCATTGCTACCAAAAATTTCCTTTTACATTATCGTCTGGGAAGAGTAAAAACTCCTATGATGTTATCTTAGAGAACAAGTTTGCCAATAGTTTTGCTGTGTGGCAACTTGTAATGACCACAGGTCTAATCAAGCTTAGAGACTTATGACAGAGCTGTGATAACCACTGAAACATTTTCTAAATGCCACATGCATGAGTTCAAGTGAACAGAATTATTCAAGACTCCTGCTTAGAAGCTTTCAATCTCAAATTACTCCCTAATGTAGGTTATCACAGGAAAACAATGTTTTACTATTCATTCTGTTGAACCCTTCGATCATTAACTGCTCTAAATGTCTAATATTTCAGCTAATCCAAAATACAGCTTATATTGTGTATGTGCTTTTTCTAGAGAAGAACTAGAAATGTCAGTTAAGTTTAGAAAAACCTACAAAGCTAAATGTACAAACCTTCAACAACTCCTTAATTTTCCTATTTAATACCATTTAGGCAACATCCTTTTGCAAGGTGCTCTCTATTCAAAGACTGACTACAGCTGAGGTCCAGCAGTGTTACTCTAAGAAAACTGCAGAGAATTGTGCCTCTGTGTTAAAAACTTGTTAAATATGACACCAGAAAGTAAAACTAGGCTAGAATCTACATTCTGCTATAAGTATATAGTTAAATATTATGGTACTCCTTTATTTTTAGTATCAGTTTATAATAGTCTCTTTAGAAACGTGATAGAGAAAGGAAATAAATTGTAGCTTGTGAATGGTTCCAAACCAAATTACTCTGGGAATTAAATGGCACACAAATATTCAGATCCAAGAGAACACATTTCTCTGAATGTTTCATTGCTTTTGTCTTCCTATCCTTTGAAAGTATGTGTTGTTTTTATCAGCCAAGGGTCTTACCTTCATCACCTTCTTCCTGATTATGGTTTTTCATCTCAAGACTAGAGGAACTGATATCTTCTTTATGAAAAAGAAAAAAGAAAAAGAAAAAAAGAAATTATGAGAATCCACCTCTTGAAAGACACATTTTAAAGACTCATTGTATGCTTACTAGGGCAAGTTATTTTGTCTCAGTCTGCAGCTCTCCTTTGAAACATACTATTGCTGTAAGAAGAGCTGTTGGATAGAGTAGGTCAATAGAATTGAAAGATCCCTTCCTGAAAGCGTGAATTAAGTTATTAATTAAGTTAACTTCACATAGAATCGTAAAATCCATTAGTTTGGAAAATACTTCTGAGAACATCGAGTCCAACCTATGACCAGACACCAACCTGTCAACTAAATTATGGCACTGAGTGCTACATCCAGCCTTTCCCTAAACACCTCCAGGGGCAGTGACTCCACTACCTCCCCAGGCAGTCCATTCCAACGTCTAATCACTCTTTCTGTGAAGGAATTTTTTCTAATGTCCAACCTAAACCTCCCCTGGTCCAGTTGGAGATTATGTTCTGTTGCTACTTGCCTGGGAGTAGAAACAGACCTCCACCTGGCTACAACTTCCTTCCAGGGAGCTGTAGAGAGTAATAAGGTCTCCCCGGAGCTGTCTTTTCTCCAGGCTAAACAAACACAGCCTCTGCAGCCTCTCCCTGTAGGCCTTGCGCTCAAGAACCTTCACCAGCTTCGTTGTCCTCCTCTGGACTCGCTCCAGCCCTTCAACATCCTTCCAGAATTCAGGGGCCCAGAACTGGACAGAGGACTCCAGGTGTGGTCTGACCAGTGCTGAGTACATGGGTGCGAATCACTTCCCTGGTCCTGCTGGCCACATGATTACTGATACAGCCCAGGATGCCAAACTTGTTACATTTGGAAGAACAGCATGTCTTGAAGGAGAAAAAAATAACCAGATGACCACAACCATGATCAGATTTTTCTTTTAACAATACTTAATTTTCTTCTTTAGTTAAAGGACAATCACTGTATGACAGATCCTGATGAAAATTTGCAACCCAAATTCCTCAAGAATTAAGAACTGAATTGTATTCTAAATGTGCATACAGACTGAGAATAAAATTTGGAATTGAACACAATTCAATTTTGTTCTATTTATTTTGTGATTCTCAGGTGATCTATTAATTTGTTTTTTCTCCTCCAGCAGAGTTTCTCCTAACATAAATTCCAACTAACAAAAGGTGATTGGAGTGGGCACCATGCCACAGAATTTTCCTCTGCAAGATATGTGCTGTAAATCAAGATGGGTGTCACTAGCTCCCCACTGCATCTATTTTCAGTTGGCAAAGCTGGTCCCGTTTCCTCTAATAAACCAGAATTATGCTAAAACTTGATTGAGGACACATCAACTCAAGCTGCACACCACAGACATTGTTATGCAGTTATGCATCTGGACAGTTGTCTCAATACATACAGCCCCTGGGAAATGTTAATTTAAAATGCACTCCTGAAATTGTGAAAATGCCAACTGTCCTGTGGGAAATCGTTACCATTTCTACAGATATTGCAATGCATTTTGCAAGGGAGGACATGCCAGGTTAAATAAATGGGAAGGAAATATGGTAGAATATAATCAGAGAAATACAATGAAAGTATAATTGTCAAAATCCGTGGGGTTTTTTTGGTTTTGTTTTGTTTTCATTTATCTAACCAAGATGGCTGGATGTTGTTTGCTGGCTTGTTTGTTTCCTGCCTTCCTCTAACATTTGAGATGTGACTATCTGCAAAGTTTAAATTTAAAACTGTGTCTTTATGCACTACTGAATATTTTGGATGCATTTCACCAAAGCTATTGTTCGTAGTTTATTGTATTCAAGTGACATTTTTTATTATATTTTACTGACTGTAAAATTGTTTTTATAGCATAACTTTATTTAAAGTATGCCACAGATGATACAACCATTTAAATGTTTGCCCAAATACTCTGCTGCCATAAGTATTTTGATGTTTTTGCTCAAGCATACTAGACACAAGAACCTCACATAGTAGACGAAAATAGTCTAAGGCACATTCTGAGTTAAGAGATAAATTAGACTATTCATATGTTCCAGAATTAGAATAAGTATGGAAATTTAGTAACCCAGGGTCAACTGATCCATTGTTTTATCAGAGAGAAAGAGGGTAAATCATTTGTTAGGAAGAAAAATTAAATGTACCTATAGTTGACAAAATTGATAGTGAGATGGATTGTTATTAAAGTGATCCCTTTTAGCTCAATGACATCTTCTAAGGTATTAAATAGTTAAGAACTCCTTCTGAGATCAGGCTGATATAAAATATTCAACATCCCTCCACTTCATGCCAAAAATATTTCACTAAAATTAGAGTCAGACATTTTTAAAATAATTGGTAATATCAGCTTTGCACAGGAAGGCAAAAGGGCTGGGAGATTTAATAATACTTTCATTGATCTTTGCATATGAGAGTAATCCTCTTTGGAAATGAGGTTGCTAATGCAGGAATGAACCTTCGTTTTTTCTGGCTATACACAGATTAACGATCAAATGCTTCTTCACAAAGTATTTCCTGTAAAAAAGAAACCTATGCACTGTGTATGAGAGAGGTGAAAAGAAGCTGATATCTGGTTCAAAAAATCCAGGTATGTCTGAATACTCAGGGGAACATGCCTATTCCATACGCCTTATTTTTTTTTTTTTTAATGACACAGGAAGGTTAGTTCTGACAAAGCTGGAATTCAAGAAACAGCTGAAAACCATAATTTCTGAATGAACAAACTATTCTAGAAAAACAATTGAAATTAAATCAAAACTTCATTTAAGATAAAGTGCCAGTAAAAATTTGATATGCTATTTATTCATTCATTTGATAAACATCTTGGCACTTCCTACATGAATTCTTGAATCTGTCAGAGATTGACATTGGCTTTTTTAGACAATTAAAACTCATGAGATTCCAAATAGTGTTAGGAAGATATCAGACATTCAGTATTTCTTCAAGCAGTATTTCTAAACCCTGCTAACATGGTGTCTGACTATTTAAAATGTTATGTTTGTAAGAGTAAGTGTAATTTACGAACAAACAATGCATCTTGATCTGAGAAATGACAGTACTTCATACACTCGCACAAAGACTTACAGAAAAGCAATCTCAGAATCCAAATGGCGCTATTGAATAATCACAGACTCATAGAATGGTTTAGGCTGAAAGGCACCTTAAAAATCATTTATTCCAACGTCCCTGCCATGGACAGGGTTACCTTCCACTAGACTAGGTTGCTCAAACACCTGCAACCTGGTCTTGAACACTCCCAGGGATGGGGCATCGACCACTTCTCTGGGCAACCTGTGCCAAATCTTATAAATGAAGATTTTCTTTCTAACATCTAATCTTAACCCGCCCCCTTTCAATGCAAAGCCATTCCCCCTTGTCCTATCACTATATGCCCTTGCAAACAGTCCCTCTTCAGCCTTTTTGGAAGATCCCTTGTTACTAGAAGACTACTAAGAGGTCTCCCTGGAGCCCTCTCTTTTCCAGGCTGAGCAACACCAACTGTCCCAGACTGTCTTCACAGGAGAGGTGCTGCAGCCCCCAGATTATCTTCATGGTCCTTCTCTGGATTTGCTGCAGTAAGTCCACATCCTTCTTATGTTGAGGATTCCAGTCACATTAGCCAAAAATAGCAAGGGTCCAATAGGACAGAGTTTTCAGGAGTCCAACTAGATATGAGTTGAAATGAATGTGAATTTCCATTTATTTAGTATTTTCTTTTCTTCTACTGGCAAACACAATAGAACATATCAAGGAATGGGGTGTTGGGATAAAAGGAATGTATTTTGGAATGGGGTCTAAAGTATATTTTAATCTTAACTCCTTGAGATCTGCAATTTTCTATCTGTACTTAAGCCAAAAGTAGTTCACTAGCCTGAATAAAGGAAGAAGTGGTAGTTTTGGTGTGAAGATTTTGGCTAGCAAAGGGAGAGATTGAAGGAAATTGAAATGAAAAGAAAACCAACCAACCAACCAACCAACCAAGAGAAAAACAAACAAAAAAACCCCAAAACTAAACAACTAAACAAAACTTATGTATAGAGGTGAAAAAATAAGTATCATCCTCATTTCAGAAGATGTAGACTTCAAAAGAAATGTTGAGATGACCTGAAATCTAATCAAAGAAATAAGAAACTTTGTACTGGGAAAAGTATGGAAGAAGAGAAAAGGGAACTTTGCACAGAGATGAGGTTCTTACACTGGCTGTGGTTTACTCATAGGGACTTAGAATTTGGAGTTCATTACACTCATCTAACATATATTTTCTAAACCTTAAACAGACAGTATTAATAGATTATAAAGTAACTCTTGACATAAATAAATGGCAACATGAAATTTAAAGAAACAAGCAAATGCTGAAAATATTCCAGCATTTTTCAGAAAATGCAAAAAAAAAAATCAATAAAAATAAGGTAAAACTTCCTGAGGCAGAAGAAGAGGGCGAAAAAAGGGGAAAAAAAGCAATGCCTACTGGAGTTAAGGAAAATCACAAAGCATTTTCAGAGGGAATAAAATAGAATGGAGATTTGGTCTTGTTAGAGAGCTAGCACATTGTAGATCATAAAATTGAAAGAAGTAAAACAAAAATCTCTCACTTGTAGTTGAATGAAAATGTGAGTGCACATCCATTGTGGTTGACATTATGAATTAAATAAGAAGCTCAGAGTACATATGATGGAAGTGCCCTTTAGGAAAATGTTAAACAACTATCCTCCATTCAGATTAAGAAATGGGCTCTGTCCCAACTGAGCCAGTATTGTTCCAAAGTTTCTTACAACTTTTTTTTTTACAGATTTAATATTATCATTATTTAAAATATTTAGAATCAATATGAATTACTTCCAACTTAAACATAAGCAAAACCATAAGGTATTTAATTTAATTTAGAAACCTGTGGAATTTTAAAACCTTATTTCATTCTTCATAAAGAATCTGTTTTATAATTTTGGTGTGGGTTTTTTTGTAACTTCGTGTTAGACGGCTTTTGATATACTCTGATCAGGTATCTCAAGGACCTTTTAAAATTTGTCATATGTAGTCTTCAGAGGCGTGTTCAGTAGTTATAGACTTGGGTATTGCCATCACAAAAATGCCAGTAACTCAAAAAATGTAGCTAATGCAATTATGATAGTGGTATTATTAGAGACGTGTTGCATAGTTTGGGGTTTTATAGATTTTGTAATTGAAGATCTGCACAACTATAAGTCAATTGTTGTTAATATATATGAAAAATTTTATAAAACAATCAGAAAAGTTTGAAAATAGTGATTGAAAGGTTAGAAATATAAAGTTTGGGATGTCAGATTTAAGAAAATCAACTTATTCTGACTACTTGAGAGAATATTTGAGGGTGACTTCTCTGTGAAAATTATGTCTAATAGTGAGAAAAAATTTTTGCCTTGCTGACAAATGCATAGAAATATCTGGACATTGAAATTAGGTTAATTTGTCTTGAAAATAAGGCTTATTATCTTCTCAGCATGGGCAGTTTACCTTACAGCCATGTTATTGGAGTATCTGTTAATTATGACAGTTTAAGTTAGCAAGATTTTCTTTTAACTATATATTTCCAGTATATACATATATGATGCAGCCCAGCAATGAGATATTTATCTTCAGTTCACCATCAGCAATACCCTTGTCTTTAGCATGTGTACTTATTTTCTGAATTTTATATTTGTCACAAATAATAAATTATTACAAATAAGGCTGCTCTATCACTCCCCTCCTCAGCTAGACATGGATAAGAAAATATATTGAAAGGCTCATATGTCGAGATAAAGACGAGGAGAGATCACTCACCAATTACTGTCATGGGCAAAACAGACCCAACTCAGAGAAATTAAATTAATTTATTACCATCCAAAATCATATAATGAGAAGCAAAACAAATCTTATCATATCTTCCCCCCACCTCTCCCTCCTTCCCAGCTCTAACTTCTCCCGCAGCAGTGCAGGGAGATGGGAATGGGGGTTCATAACAGGTTGTTCCTGCTGCTGCTCAAGGAGAGGGGTCCTTTCCCTGATCAGCGTGGGGTCCCTCCCACAGGACACAGTTCTCCATGAACTTCTCCAGCATGAATCCTTCCCATGGGCTACAGTTCTTCATGAGCAGCTCTAGCTTGGGTCCCTTCCACAGGGTCACAAGTCCTACCAGGAAACCTGCTCCAACTGGGCTCCTCTTGCCATGGGTCTGCAGGTCCCTGCCAGAAGCCTGCTCCAGCATGGACCTCCCACATGTTCATCGTACCCTTTCAGGCATTCACCTGCTCCTACGTGGATCTCCTCCATGGGCTGCCTGTGGATGTCTGCTTCCCTGTGGACCTCCATGGGCTGCAGTGACACAGTTGCTTCACCCTATCCTGCACCATGGCCTGCAGGGGAATCTCTCCCCTGGATGCCTGGGCCCCTCCTTGGTGACTGACCTTGGTGTCTGAAGAGTTGATTCTCTCATATATTCTCACTCCACTCTTCTCTGGATGCAATAACTTCTGCACAATAACTTTTTCACCTTCTCAAAAATGTTATCACAGAGGGGTTACCACCATTTCTGATCGGCCCAGCCTTGGCCAGAAGCAGGTTGGTTCATCTTGGATCCATCTGGCATTTGCTCCTTCAGACACAGAGGAAGCTGCTTACAGAAGCCACCCCTGTAGTCCCCCTCCTGCTACCAGAAACTCATCACACAAACCCAATAAACAATGTAAGAATAAAACTGATGTTTGGATTAGAAGAAAATAACAGTTTTGCTGCTGGCTACCTTGGGAGGCTTTCTCTCCATGAGCAGCACAGACATGGACTGTGCAAATCACCAACTGGAATAATCCATGCACACCTTATCTCATTGCTTCCTTCTCTGTTCTGGTGCCTTTTAAGATTGCAGCATTTTAGTTTCCCCTGTGTTTCAGAAGATAATATTTTTATCTTCTCAAAGGCTTTGATTTACCCTAAATTATCATGGATGGCACTATTATGTGATAAAGAATTCATTGCTATGCACGCAAAGCAGGGCAGAGGTTTGAGGGTAACCTGTCTCCACTACAGGAAGTGATCAGCCGCACGGCCAGGGTGGACACCCATTATCATGGGGCTAGAGGAAGGCTTGCAGGTACCTTTGGGAGTTAGAGTGGCTGGAGAAGGAACAAGAAGAATAGAAGGATAAGGGGATGAAAGAGGTTAGCTGTGTAAACAGTGGCTGGTTACAGTGCTTGAATGGCCATGGCCTGTACCTGATCTGTCATTTCTTCTCATCAAACATTAAAAAATTTCTTCTCCTTCTGACATTTCAATCTGTCATTTCTTCTCATTAAACTTCATTTCTGACCATTTTTCTGGGTGAGTGGCTCTCTATCTGTGTGCACAAGACTGTGGGAATGTCTGAGTGAAAGCAGTGAGAGAGTAGTGCCAGAGCTCACAGGCCCTGTGTGCCATGGGCCACCACTGCAGTGTGTGAGGGTGCAAGATCTAGCTAGTCTCATTCCTAGACAGGAACATTTCCCAAAAGAAATTGAGATAATTCATCATCAATCATTCAGTTTGACGAAAAATAGTTGATGGTTATATATAGATTCTGTGTTTTGCTGAATTAGGGCCTGCAAGAGAAATGGCTCATGTTTTAAAAAAATGCCCTTGATGGAAATAAGAGACAAGTATTTGTATTGCCTGCATAAGTTATCAGGCATGGTACAGATGGTGAGGGACTTTGCACTGCAGATGGGAATGATTCAGAAGATGATAAAAGTGCTAAATCCAAACCCTTGCTCCATCACTGTCTAGGGATAGACATTGTTACAGGAAAGTTTATATGTAAAGTTTACTTTCAGCAAATATGCATACTTGTGGGAGTGAAAGTTAGAGGATAAGAAAATGCGATCTTTTCCAATGGTAATGGGAATCTTTTTGGTACTGAAATAATAAGTAAGTTATACATAGTATGCAGTTCTTGAGATGCTGTGAAGATGATAATATCAGCAAACGAAACTGCTTTGAGTAGCTGTAACCTCAGCAGTGAGTAGTTTAAGGATACCAGGATGAAGATCTACTCAGACCACTAACATGTAAAATCTCCACAACCTGTACTGTGCTGGACAAATCTGCAAGCTAAACATACAGGTATAATACAGGCATTTCTCTGGCAACAGTTATAGCATATAAAACAATGCTCTAAACAACTAGCAAATTAATACCATCACTTAACTGCAGTTTATCAACTGTTTGATTCCAATGATAGTTTATATGAAGGAAAACAACCACTCATATTTCATGCCAGGAATGTCTTCTAAGAAGGCATGTTACTGAAAAAAGCAATACAGATACCCAGTGTATCTTTTCTGTTTCTAAAACCACAATAAGGTTCTTAGATAGAGAAAGAAAATATTGTTCTTTCTTAGGTCTTTTTTTAGCCAACATACAGCTACCCTAAGAGAACTAGAAACTCATAGTTACAAAAAATTCTTTCTTAATTTAATTTCCTTTTCTAAACTTTTTTTTTTTCGAGCTGTATTGTGATATTACTAAATTTTTGAAAGTTGTAATGACCATTTTGAATACTGAAGGTGAAAAATAGGCCAGATATCTTCTGGCCTATTCTGTTAGAACTCTTCTGCTCTGTTAAATTCAGTTTTCTTCAGTACCCTCTAAAAAGTCAAGAAGTTACTATGGCAAATTTTTAATAGTACTATAATTTGCATGGGGATGATAAGAGTATGTTTTCACTATTTTCCTTGAATTTGGAAGCATGATGTGTCTTAGAATTTCTGTTTTATGTACAATTTAAAACTTCCTCAGGTTTTAGTTGGTAATTTATTGTGTGCCCATGAGTCTACATTCAGAAAAGATAGTGAGTTGAATTTTCTAGAAATAGACTTGCAGCTTTCTCTAAATGGTACCTACATCAGACCAGGATTTTGCCAAATTTTTCATAAGGTTAAAGATTCAACACTGTGCTGGTTTTGGCTGGGGTAGAGTTAATTTTCTTCACAGTGACTAGTACAGGGCTAGGCTTTGGATTTGTGCTGAACACAGGGTTAATAATACAGAGATGTTTTTCTTACTGCTGAGCAGGGCTTACACAGAGCCAAGGCCTTTTCTGCTTTTCCTAGAGCCAGGCTGGTGAGGGGGCTGGGGGTACATGGGAGGTTGGGAGGAGACACAGCTGGGACAGGTGACCCCAACTGACCACAGGGATATTCCAGACCATGTGACATCATGCTCAATACTTAAAGTGGGGTGAAGAAGGAGGAAGAGGGTAATGTTTGGAGTGGTGGTGTTTGTCTTCCCAGGTAGCTGTCACATGTGATGAGGGCCCTGCTCTCCTGGGATGGCTGAACCCCTGCCTGCCCTTGGGAAGCAGTGAAT
The DNA here is from genome assembly GCA_013397775.1 of Eulacestoma nigropectus. NCBI lineage: Eukaryota > Metazoa > Chordata > Aves > Passeriformes > Eulacestoma > Eulacestoma nigropectus. The sequence goes on from VZTE01001923.1 coordinate 105,925, forward strand.
TAATTCCTTGTTTTGCTTTGCTTGTGAGCACAGCTTTTGCTTTCCCTATTAAAATGTCTTTATCTCAACCCACAAGTTTTCCAGCTTGGGCCCTTCTGATTCTCTCCCTGATCCCGCTGGAGGCAAGTGAGCAAGCTGCTGCCTGGGACTTGGTTGCTTTCTGGAGTTAAACCACAATAAACACCATGAAGTGCTTCTTAGAAAACGTCTGTGCTATTATGGATAAAAATGTTCTGTAGTCAAAACTATCAGTTCTTACAGTAGAATATATCCTAGTATTTTTTGGCAAGTAGTATTTTCTCTGTCAAGTTGTTTAGAACTTCTGGTGCACAAACATCTATTTCTTTCTGGGAGCAAGGAGGTATCTCTAAAGTTTATTAGCTCTGGCTCATATAATTAATCTCATTTTGAATTATTGAGAAGTGAACACTAGATATACAAGCCGACAATTAAGATAACAAGTAACAGTCAACTATAGCATTCTAGGGACTAACACAAAACGTTTTTTTCTTAGAAGCAAATTGTTTTCTATTTATGGAGTTACTTAGAAATCTCTTAAGACAGGAGTTTACATAATCAAAGTGGCTCCTTACACAGGCCTAAGTGTATTTACCACTTACTCGTGTTTCAAAGTGCTGTGAAACCTTAAGTAAAAAGCATAGAAAATAGTCCCACGAAATAAAGATAGCATTTACAGTACAGAGCCGCAAAAAAAGTGATGTTTAAGGTCAGTTGATGGGCAGAAATCTAACAAAGCCTTTGAAAACTTCTGTTTGAGCATCCTGCCCATGCAAACTCTGTACAAAGTTTTACATAGTCAAGATACAGAGAGAAATTCAAGAATCACATTGTTTCAGATAGAGTTCAAATACCCTTTAGTTTCATGCTCTTAAAACTTACAGATGGGTATAGGTGAAAGCCAAAGCTTGTGTTAGATTTTTACTCTGTTCTTGTAACCCCATGGAAAGCCATGACTGCATAATGCAAAACTGAGAATGGCTATTTTGTGTTCCTACCCATAAACAGCTTATGAGAAGGCAGTGAGTAGCAGAATAAATGAGCTTGCACAGATCTATGCCAGGCAGGTCTATGGGATTGCCTCACTGGACACATTGAAGACCCATCGATAATTCATTGGTGGTTTAGCAGTTGCTCAGAGCCTACTCTAAGTCAAGGACTTTTCAATGCCTCATGCTCAGCCAGTGAGGGGTTGAATAAGCAGCTGGGGGAAGGAGCATGGGCAGGACAGCTGAGCCAAACTGGCCAAAGGGATATTTCACACCACAGAACATCATGCCCAATCTATCAACAGGGGGAAGTTGGCCAGGAGAGGGTGATTGCTGCTGGGGAACTGGCTGAGCATCAATCAGTGGGAAGTGACCAATTGCATTGCTTATCATTTGTTTTTCATGAGTTTTCTATGGGTTTTTTTCCTCTCTACTAGTTTGAAAACAAACCAGTGGGAGATTGCAAGTCAGAATTATAATTTAATAGGAAAATTAAAATAAATGCAATAGTACAAGAACACTGACAGAGTCAGGATACAGCTTGACACCCTGTTAGTCAGGGTGGTGGTATCAGTCCAGATGAAATGGCTCTGTTGAAGCAGTGATCCTGTAGAAGGGTCTGGTCTTCACCTGAAGGTCCCGTGGTAGCTCTTGTCCTCTGGGAACCCAGTAGGTAAGGGTTGCTTGTGCTGTTCCAAACCCCAGATTATATCCAGGTGGGAATGCTTGGCTCCTCCTCCCTGGACAGAGCATCTCACAATGGGCTGATGTAATTCTGTGGGTCATGCGGTGGGTCCTTGACTGCCCATTAAACAGAGATAGCCCCCTGGAGGGAGTTATCAAGGATGAGTCATGGTAGGAGATAACAAACACTGCCCCACCTGCTTTAACAGCTTGTGATGAAGATGATAATGGAATGCATACTATTGGTTACATCTTACATTGTAACCTAGGACACTCTCTTTCCACTTTTCATCACAGTTATATTTTATCATAATAATTATCATTATTATTTTGTTTTAGTTTATTTCAACAATTAAACTGCTCTTAATTTTATTTCCAATTCTCCTCCCCTTTCCACCAGGATTGGGAGTGACTGAGTGGCTGAGTGGTACCTAGTTGCTGGCTAGGGTTAAACCAGCAATGTAGCTGGCCCTCTTTGGTGCAGGTTTACGCTGCTGGGTCATGATCAGCTTTGGTGTTTACCTGGTGTTTTTTTGGCAAAACTAATTCTTAGTCAGTCTGCCTTGGCTTCTACTGGTGAATGAGGTTATTTGTCCTATTGAGATTTGCATTCTCCTTTGCTTGTACTTTTTGTACACCTTTTTATTTCTTTATTTTTTAATTTATTTATCGTTGAGGTCACTTTAGGTAGCAATGAACCACTTCCCTCATTTTGATATGAGCTTTGGGCTGCGTGAGGGTGCACACCATTCTACCATCCAGGCTGCGAACAAGCAGTATTTGCTGCAATACTTATCCATGAAGCGGCTGTCATTTGGACATTGACTCTATGATGACAGTAAGCTTTCAACCTGACAGTTCAGCCAGTTTTGCACCCAGTTATGAGCCTATATTTCATTAAGGCTGTGTGACACTAGTGAAGACCATGTTGAAAGCCTAGCTAAAGACCTTTTTGGTACAGAGTTCTCAGGCAGGACCTGTGGAGAAAAAGCTTATTGAGATAACCATGACCCTGACAGTCTGCTACTGGAACTGATCTTGATAAAATTATGTATATGTATTGTGTGCAGACCAGCTTCAGTGTGGAAAATAACTAGAAAATGCATATAAGGATACTTACAATGATAAAAATAAATATTTCCAGTATCACAAGCTGCACAAGAACCTCCTGTTCATAGCTATGCCAAATTACTATCTAAGAAAGAATATACATGACTATGTAAAACAGAAATAGATGTCTTATTATGCTACTTTTCTTCCAGTAGTAATTCAAAACTAGAATATATGTTGATAATCTGCCATTAGAAATGTTATCAGTCAAAAGCATTCTCAAAGGGTTAGAGACAACTTTGTGGCTATTCTGCAACTCTACAGTCATGAAAGAGAGAACAAAACAGAATATATATTTCCATAAAAAATGTTTAAGACATTAAGTGTTAAGTACGTAGCTCACATCTTTTCTCTGTAATCACACTGTATTTTATGTCTGCTACATGAAAAACACAGTGGCAAATGTACTAAATATCTTTATATTCCAAGTAGGTAAATGGTCTGCTTTGCAAGCGAAAATGAGTATTTATGCTTCACTTACTACAAAATACTATGCCAGTAGAAAATGAAAGAGGAAATGAAAGAGAAAAGAAATAAATAATACAGAGAAAAATCATAGAGCTTATGTTGATGAAATAGTCCTGCTAGTCCAGGTTAACACTATCTCTATGACTGACAGCTTAATAGAAGCAATCACCTTGTTAAATAGTATTTCATTGTGTATAACTCATATTGTCAATGAAACTTTCAATTTTCATTCCTAAACAAATTGGGGCCCCTCTTTGGACTACCGCAAACACTACATTTTCATTTAAGTAGCCTGGATACACGGAAATAGGTCAGTTTATCTCAGTTAGGAATTTCCCTCACATACCTTTAGATTGTTTTCTGCTCCCTCCCCAAAAAAGACAAAATGGTTGGACCTGAGCCCAGAATAAATACAAGACAAAATCTGGGTTTTTTTTCAAAAAAAGTGAATTTTCCATGGTTACATTAATGGTAGAGAATAGATATAAATAACAGCTACAGGTCATCTTTGCATTGTTTCTCATTGAAAAAAATAAATTAATACTTTACAATAAAGCACTTAGTAAGAGTTTTGACATAAATCACTCAAATAGCCTGACTCAAGACAAGAAAGGTTGCACTGGCATGAAAAGGGTGGGTAAAGCCTGACATTTTCCCCAAAATGATGTTTGTGACAGCCAAAAAAAGATAAATTATTAGAGCAAGCAAAAAGGCCTCCACAACACCACATGAGAGCAAATAAAGCCAAGACAGATAAACAGAAGAACTTGTCTGATAAATCTGAAGAAGAAGAAAAACAACAAACCAAAAAACTACAACAATCAGGTTATAGTCAGACTGAAATTTGATTATCATATATATCAAATAAGACTGCACATCATATTCTGTATATAGAACCCAATTTAAAATCTTGCATGAAATCAGACTTAGAAAAAATATGGTATCTCTGACTCTGAAAATCTCTTAAGGCTTTTCTTTTTTAACAGAGAGAGCAATAAATGAGCTAGGAAACTCAGCAGCTGAAACACTCCAATGCAGTTGTTTATGCTCCAGACTGTCACTGAGAAAGCAGAATTTACAAAGCTTATCCCTCATCTATGTGTGTGTAACTCAAGTAGTATCAGAAATTTTTCAGAAGACCCTTTTAGATCTTACAAGGGGATATACAGAATGGAGGCAAATTAGACACCTTGTAAAAGGCAGCTGGCATAAGGCATTAGACAAAAACTAATGGGAAAGACTTTTTCTGCCTTCCAAGTGAACATTAAATAAAACGAGTTCTGAAATGTCACTTTCTCAACAGAATGGAAACCATTTGCATTGATTCTGCGATAGACTGACAGCATCTAAAAGCTTTTAGTGTTTTGATGATTGTCAGAGGGTTTTCTAGAAAAATGTTCTATCACGTGCTTGATCAATGGATAAATCCCTCAAATTCACCATTGCAAATAGCCCTAATTGGCAAATTCAGAACAGAATTAAAAAAAAAAAAAACAAAAACAAACAAGTTCAGCTGAACTAAGGAAAATCAGAGCATTTTTGTGTTTGGGTCACTAGTCTAGGAGCGGAAAGATGTCCTGATCTGCTAGGTTTCCTTCTGTGATCTTACCAAATTCACTCAGACCAAATCCATGCAAGGCTATGCATAGAACCTGAGCATCAAAAGTTTAAGATTTCAAAAATTCTGTTTATTTGATGGCCAAGGACAGAAGAATTTAACATAAAGCACACGTGAATATTAAAATTATTCCCTTTTACCTATGGATACACTCTGAAGTGTCTCAGCCCAGAGAACATTTGAGCTATTTTAGGTACTTAATTTATTTCCTGCTTGAATCAAGAACTGCTAAGGATGACAATACAAATGAAACAGGGGGCTTATGAAGTGTTAGGAATGAGCAATAACGCAATATGGGAGATACACAGATGTTAAACAAGGATTACATCACATGAAATTCATGTATGTGCAATATAACATTTTACTTATGTTATCCATTCAGTAGATAAACATCAGAAGTCAGTATGGGCAACAGCATTAAATAGTTAATATTTGTCTAGAAAAATAAATGAGGTACACATGCTGAAAACTCTAAGCTCTGAAGACAATTAGGAAATTCACATGCAGCACAGAAAAGTGGTCTGATGTTAGCAGTCTTTATGCCAACACATTACCAGAAATAACATCAAAAGTTAAAGGCATTTCCAAAGAGAAATTTTAGAGAAGCAGGAAGAAAGACTAAATTATCCAGTCTGCTTCTGTTTCAGGACCTTGAATTCCCCAACTTTATTTTACCTTCAAAAGGAATCTGCTGGTTTTATGACACATTTATAATATCAAGTTCTTAGCATATCTATTATTTAGTGTCAGTTTTTACTGAGAAAACTTATCAATGTGTACCACGAATCATCGTGATCAGAAACTATTCTGACAACCCTCAGCTATTAAGCAAAATTTAAAGTTATATATATATGTGTGTGTCTATATATGAGTATATACCTAACATATATATATATCCATCTCATATATGTATGCATATATATAGAGATAGGCATGGAATGTCAAGCAGATCAATGATAATTTTTGCAGTCTAGGAAATTATATCTATCTACCTCAGGCAATCAAAGATTTCTTTAATAATTGCACTGGAACCTGTTTTTCAGGCAATTAGAATTTAGTTGCCAGCAAACATCTTAGATTAAAAGAAATGGCATTTTAAAATTACATGAATGAAAATTAAATGGAAATTAAGACTGCCGTTGTCTAATAGGCAATCAGAAACACAGGAAGATATGAATTCCCAGGACTACTGGAGTAAGTTTATTTCTGTATTTCCCAAGTTTTCTCAGTAATTTGAAGTGATATCATGGGAGTGATCTTGTATGTACTCACTAGCAGGAGCTCCCAGTGTCTTCAGTGGGAATTTTACATGTCCTGTACCTAGGCAGGTGAGTCTACAGGACAAAAAGTTTCTTGTCAGTTCCTAGATGTGTACAAACCAGAGGATGAACACAAAACCTTTTTCATTCTGAAGTTATTGGCTGCTGGGGACTTATAATCCTAGTAGACAATGTTGAAAATCTATAGCGTGCTGCAATATTTTATCAAAAGATAATTGAGCTTGAATATTATTTATTGATATTAAACTTGACAGTCAAAAGGATAAGCCTCAGATATTATGTTAAATACATTGTCCCATAGGATGCTTTGAATACTTTTTTTTTAAATTTAATGTGCTGTTAGTATCAATGCAGCAGACAGAAAATGAATAAAAAATCCTAATGAAAATTGGGTGGGTTTAGATAATTCTCCAGTGGATTTATTATCTTAGAAAAGTGGTGTTCTAAGGCAATTTGATGACTCAAGGGATCATCAACAAAATAGAGTTTCTCTCATATCTTGATTTCCAAACCATTTCATGTTAGTGCCTGCAGTTAGCATACAATGACTATTTCAGGCCCATAAGAATTGAGCAGTATCTTTAACCCCATTTGAAAAAATATATCCTCTGAAAAGAGGAAAGATATTAGAAATATAAGAGTTAGTCTGAGATCTAAATGAACTATAGTGTTTTGAGGACAAATCTGACTGACAGAAAATAGTCAGGTGACAAGAAAATTTGATTTTCTCAGGCTTTAGTTCTTCTAGATAGCAATTGCTCTGCTGCAGGATTTTATTATGAATTAATTCTAATATTGGATGGACTGATGCTCATTAAGCTTTTATATTTCTATAATCACCAGTTAGGGGTTAGAATGGAAAAAAGGAAAAACACTATACATGTAGAAACAAGAAAAGTTATTTCCTGCTTTTAGAGGAACTGAAGATTTTACATCATGCTGAACACTTACGCACGTGGCTAACTGCGAACTCAAAACAATCAGTCACACACTTAGAAGTTAAACTGTGAGAAAACATTTCCATTGATGCAGTGAAGAAAATAAGTAAGACGCAAAGATTTAAAGGAGAAAAAATTCCAAGTCCTGAATAGATAAGATTTAGATTTTTATAGAAATAGATTTTCATTTTTAGATAAAGATCAAGTAAGAACCCATCAGTCCCAGCTACTTGTACTGCTCTGAGAGCTGGTTATTAAAGGACTTAACTTAGAGTAATGGTTACACATTGATTATAGCTATGTATGATGATTCAAATGAAAATCTTCAGATTATTATAGTTATATTTCATTTGTAAACTCAAACTGTCTGACTGCATTCCTGGGGAACAGGACAAGAAGCGAAAGAAGAAAACACAGGAGGAAACATTTGCAGGGATATGAATAGTAACTGAAGATAAATAATAATTTTTCAATTAAGGCCATATACGAAATGAAATTCTAGATCAGGTTAAGCCATTAGACCTTCGGTCAGCAATATGAGCAAACCACAAGGTTTCTTATAATGAAGTTTATTGAAGTTTGGTTTAATGTGAATTTCTAGGACATACTACTTCACAGAAAAGTGTTACAGCTCAGGAAAAGCAAGAAATTAATTCAAAAGATGATAACACTGATAAGTTTTTGCTTATACCCATAGTTTCTCTGCTCAGTCATAAATTGTCAGCAAATTTTATTTCTATTACTATATTAGCAGAATGACTAGTGTTGGACACTTGTGCCTCATCTCAGCTGATTCAGAATACCTTTTGCTATCAGTATAAAAAATAACACTCTGAGTCTCTTAAAATTGTAACTGTGCTTTATACAAGGCATCACCAAATCCATAATTTTTCTATTAAATACATTTCTGACTGTATCCTTCTTTCTGCTATTATGTAAAAAATGCATATATATTCTGTAGATGGTCTGTGCCCTGCACCTTAGAAAAATAAGCTTTTCTTTCTAATAGTTTAGGGGATAAATATTGACTTATAAAGAGTTAATTACACAACACCTTTCTTGCAGGGAAAAAAAAAAGGTCTCTTTTCGAAATGCCAGTATGACTTTCCCCAAACATGTGCATCAACATAACTCCCCTGAAAGTGACTGACAAACCTGATCTCAGGAAAAGACTTTTAGGCAGTTTTTGAGAACACAAAAACAACCCACAAGCAAACCAACCAACTAAAAACAACACAGAAACTATAACTCACATGTTTATGAATCATCTGAAGCATTCTGTTCACCTGTTTTATTTAATTCATTTAATTTGTTAACTCTCAGGAAACAAGTATGCTTCAATAGGTGCTAAAACTTCATCTAGCAGGCTAGCATTGACGTTACTTGAGCACTGATGGAAGAGATTTATGCCATGATAAATTGAATTACCAAATAAAATTTAAAATTCTGCCCAGCATGGAAGGAAATAGACCAAGTGTCTGTTATGATTAGGTGCTTTGAGAGCCATGGTTAACTTGAAATCTGCTCAGGGATCGAAAGTAAAATCTAACAACTGCTTATGAATTTACACTGAAACTTGGAGAGATAGGAGATTGTCAGTACTAGTCTCAAGCAGTAAAATTATAAAAGCGGGTGGAATGCATTTTTTTTCAAAGGGTTTATTTTTGAGGACTTTTATCACATATTTTAATATTTGGAAAATGGAAGATTTTAATATTCTAATTAGCTTGGTGGAGAATGGGGGCACTAACAAGGAACAGGAAAGACTGTTCTAAGATGAGCACTGCACAAATATCACACTATCAAATTTCATGGTGCTCTTCATTTGTTTCACATGTGATAAGCAGAAGAATTGACAAGAAAAAAATGAAGACACCCACAAAACTGCTGCTCAGAGATGCATTGTGGAATTGTTAATATAATACCAAAGCCAGAGAGAAATCAAAAAGAAATATTTTCTCAGGAATATGTGCAATAGTATAATAAATGTACTTACTGTGTCACCATAATACTTTCTCTAGGGCTCTCCATCTCTTGAGTTGCCCCCTCAGAACAATTAAATTTTGTCAAAAACTGCAACATAAACAATGAGCTAAATCAAGTCTTTAAAAAACTCTCCTTAATTAGGTAAAGCACAACAGCAAGTGCTGAATATGTGTATTGGTAATGTTCATGGTTTGCTTTTTACAGCTACCTTAGGTGTGTGAAAGATATTTATAGCCATAAAAATTAATACACTTATTGTAAGGGATGTGGCCGAGGTGTTTGCATTGAGTCCAGACAACACCCCAAGAGAAAGTTCCAGGGGCAACTGGGAGCGGGGGCTGGTGTCACTTTCCTTGATGTCACTTCTCTTGATTGACAAATGTCTCAACCATTCCTGGAATTATAACGACAGAAGGCTACAGAAGTCTGAGACCTTCATCATGAGGTGCTAATGTCTTCATGTCTTCTCATTGCAACTCCAGTCAGTGTGAGGATATCTCTCTTCATATTCTGCTGACTGGGATTTATGTGCCCTGGTAACCCTTGAAAGGTTTTTTTGGTTTGTTTCTTTTTTTTTTTTTTTCCAGGACAAATACAAAAAAGCAGCTGTCTCAGTAGCAAGATATTTTCAAAATATAGGCTAAATGAGAATATCTTTTTTAGACTGTTGGTACATTTTTTTTTTAACTCTTCATCCAACCTGGTAATGCTCTCTCAGCTTCATTAGAGAAAGACAAGTGATTACACCATTACCTTTATGAAAACAAAATCGCACTTTGTTTCTCTCTGAACAGAATAATGCCTTACCTGATGAGAAGGAAAACGTTAAATGAAGATATTGGTCCTACTTTGAGAGTTTAGAGAGAGTCTGGACTCATAACTGGTGATATATCCCCATATACATAGAGCACACTGTCAGCATCTCATTTGGTAGCCTTCCGGCTTTGCTCAGTCCAGGGTAGACATTTATTTCCATCTTCTTATCTTCAAATACAGTCACAACCATACACGTTCTTGGCTACAGACAGGCAGTCTTATGAATCAGATTGACATAATTCTGTTCTGCATCTTCCTTATTAGTCATGAGATCATTGGCCCAGCTGTTTCCAGGTACTATGTTCACCTCTTAGAAGCAGAATGAGAAATTCAGTATAAATTATTCAAGCTCGCATTTTTTTTTTTAAAATATAAAATACTGATTGATTACCGACAGATTACAGACCCCCTTCACACCTGTATACTGACTATATCTCCAAATCAAGCTGAGGCGAGCTTTGAATTTCTAAGTAGCCATTTCTTTTTATGAATTATTGACATCCTGTCTTATATTTAATCATGCTTCAGGGTATCATTTTCACCTCTTACTGCTTTCTTTATTGTTCTTTTTTTTTTCATGTCACTCTCTCTCTTGTTCTTCCTTTTTCCTTCCATTTGGTTTTTTTGATACACTTATTTTATAAGCTTGAAGAACTTAAAAAAATTTATTTCTTTCCCCTTCACATATAGTCTCATTTCTTTGTATTATTTCTTGTTTGCAATAGTCTAGATGGTGACAGACAAACATTGGCATTACATTAATGGCTGTGCAGAAGTATGCTAATATAAAATTTTTGGAGTTCAGTGTCTAGATTATTTCCTTAGAAAGACAGCATTTAAAGAAGGTATTTATTAGAAAATTTGTCTTTACTCTTCCTGTGTCAATAGTATGATACAGGAATCTCAAGGCAAATCATCTTACTGATACTATGAACTACCATGTATTTTTCATTAACTAGAAATCGCCTGAATTCAACTCATAGTCCTTAAAAATTAAATGATCGCACTTAGAAGTCCAGATGGAGTGTGCCTGCTGCCTTCGTGGAAACATTGCTGTTGGCTGATGCAAATGATCAGCAAGATTCCTGGACTGGCTATTGTAAATCTGATATTGCACATTAGATCTTCTTTGCCCAATTTAGTGTCCCTATTGCAAACACAGAAAACATAGCCCTACAGATTATTTGTGGAAATGTCTCATGCCTTGTTAAAAAGACTGGTTTAGACCACGTAGAGCACTTCAAAATTGTCCTTATTTTCTCTATTCTGTTTCTATTTATTCCCTTTTTTCTTGTCCTCTTCTGTTTCTCCAGCAAACCTTCTCTTGGTTCTTCATTGTCACATTGTTTCTTTCTCTCATAATATCCACATCTGAACTTAAATTGTGTTTTTTTAAAAAAAAAATCATCACACGGATTATTATAAGAATGAGATTTTACTATATCACTGTAAACACAACATTATTTTCTCTCATGTCAACATCTGGCTATGTCCTTTTTTCCTGAGTCAGCCAGAAAACTCAATCTGGTGAAAAGAGAGGGTAAGAAATAAATTACATCTTTAAGCAAATAGCACTGGCATATTTAGAAAGAATTTGACTAGCTCCTGGGATAAATACCAATGTTATTCTAAATATTCATATGGTTCTCGTGGGAAATAATTCCAAAATTACCAAATTAAACTTATTGTCATTATTTTTTACATTAAAAAATTCTTACTCCCTCCCTTTCCCGTCCCCTTTCCCCTTTCCCCTACTTTTTCCCCTATTTCTGTCTCTCTCCCCCCCACCTCTCTTCTTCTCCCAACTGCTCCACATCCAGCTGATTCCATTTTTGATACTTTAACCCGTATGCAAAGTTTATAGTTTTGTTCTGTGAGTAGCAGAGCTAATATATTCACTTTTTATCTGGCATTTCCTTTAGCTCTGTGCTAACCTTCCAGTGGGCGAGTTGTGCATCTGATCTGATAAGTGCTCCATACTATTGATGCCTTTTCTTTGTTGTTCTCATGCCCTGTTTGATATCATGGCTTCATGGGGAGAGCAGCTCTGCTTGAATCTTTGCATTTTTCTGCTGGTGATATTTTGTTAAATGTTGTTCAATGATTTTTGGAATTGCTTTGACTTTGATGATATTCTGAGTATATCTCCTCTCCTTGATATAGCTGCTTTTATCAGGAGAGTTCAGTTTCTTTTCACCTGCTTTTTCACCTAAACTCATCACAAAGTTCTGTTTCACTGTTCATCTTTCTTCTTAATTTTTCCTTTTTCTATTTAGTACTGTTGTTAAACATTTTGTCTAAATTGTTGAGGTTTCTGCCAGTTGACCTGTGGCCCTCATATCCTCTGTGTTAGCTTGGACTCTGTGGCCTGCAGTATTTCTCAGTGGGTATATTTTTGATTCTTTATTCACTACCTTGCGTTGTGAGACTGTGTGTTCACTTAGCAAGCTGAGAAGCTTTTGGACAAAGTCTGAGGAGAGGTTTTATTCCTAGAGAATGCATCTTGGAAGCAGAAGAATAAATGAGCAGATTCTGAACAATTCTAAACAGATGAAGTGCAGGGAAATACAGGAAATGATGATGATGATGATAATGATGATGATGATGATGATGGTGGTGGTGGTGGTGGTGGTAGGTAAAGAGATAGTAGGAAATCAAGCAACACCCTAGTCTGAGAAACTAACTGTGTTAAATATATATGTCTAAGGAACAAAAAAAAATATTTGATGGGGTTCAGGGAGTGGAGATATGGGGTGGAATGAACACGGAATTAAAATGTAATTCATACTACTATTGGTATCATCTCTTCTGCAACCCCTGAATTCACTTTTTTTTGTGTTACTGGGCAACAACTTGGCCTCTTCATACTAAGACACCCTAAACAAACAATGTGGCAATGTATTTTCTGGTCAGATCAGATTCACTGGGCAGCAGATATTGGATAGGCCCATTCCCAGGAACAGATTCCACCATGAGGAGTATAAATTTCTGACTTGACCAGAGTCTTGTATAAGACTGACAGGACTCCATCAATTTATTCAGCTCCACCATACATTCAAAATAATTTCCCTTCTTTTTATCTCTTTTAAAAATATGGAAATACTCTGCAGCCACCAGTTGCTGTGGAAAGAGATTTTTTCCATAAAATTTATGCACACCAAAAAACATTGTCTTGATGGTTTATCAGGAGCTGCTAGGTGACTACACGGAAGGCTGTAAGTTTTAACTGCTGTTACACCTCACAGAACCACTGCCTTTTTCTCATGGGTTGTACCTATTAGCCATTACCTATTATTCAGTCTTTCTGTGATTATCTCTCAAGATATCAGAAAAACGCATTTTATCCAGGTGCCAAACCCCACGACCCCTACTTTTTAAAACAGAACAATCACAGTACCTGAATTTTGCAGCTTCCTTTTACTGCCTGTATCATTACACCTGCTTTAAGTAGTCCCTTCTGTTTCATAATTCTGGTGAAGGTCTTATTCTCCTATCTCACTTTTTCATGCCCGTTGGAGAAAAAAAATTATGTTAATAACCCTATTTAGGGTAAGGCAGAGAGGAACCTAAACCATTACAAACTTCACTGATTGTTCATCTATCTCAGAACTTAGAGAACAAAATAAGAATCACAGTTTCATAAAGAGATGTTAAAAATATCATCAATAGTCCATGAAAGTACTCATTTTCCAAAGTTACTGTGCTTTGATTTGAAAGAGGTGTTTAAAGCATTAGGTTTCATACATTACATAACTTCACTGTATGAACAAATACAAGATACTGGTTTTTTCAAACCTGTTTAGCAGAACAAAAATAAAACTATCAAACAGAAGTAAAACAGTTATTGATGCACCTTATCATGATAGTGTTGGCAATTAGTGCACTCGTAAGTAGTCTTAGTGCACAGTATGTTCTAACACAGTGCAACCACATGCATTGGCTGCAGATCAAGTGAGATGACAAAGAGTTTATTAGGGGAAGAAATACTCTAGGAGCAGTATGGAAGTGAAAAATCTTCATCACCGAAGTGCTCAGCAGTTCTCTCAAGAACACATCCCTTTTGTATTCATCCCTCTACAAGACTGTCTGTGCTCTGGAACCTTGATAGTTGACTAAGACTAGGCACTACAGGAAGGGTAAAAAATGTTTAGAAGAAGTAGGCCAAGAATTCAATTAAATATTGGTGTTTTACGATGTATATGAGCCTAAATCATTTGTACAGTGCAAGTAAATGAAACCATATGCCACACCCCTTAATCTGAGTCCCAACTGTTATGCAGTTGGTGGGTCAAAAAGGCAAGAATCAGACAATGTTTCCTGAAAAGCTAATACTTAGAAAACAGTGGGAAATTTGCATGAATGATGCAAAAGTAACTCCAGACATCAGAATACAACAGCACTATAAATAAGAATATTTAAGTGGAAAGAATATCTTTAAGAATCTGATTGGAGTGTGATTTCTTTGCTTTCACCTTTCTAGGTAATTCTGTTTATTCATTTGTTTGTTTGTTTGTGTATTTATTTATTGGTTCTGTACAGAATGTTTTGGGGCTGTTTTCTCATTGGTTTTGTAAGTATTATCTTGAGCTGCTGCATGTAGATGTTTCAACATAAAGGCTCGATGGATTTTGCTTTATGAGCAGGGAGGAAATCAATGTTGGTTAGCTAAATCATTCCATAGTAGTTGTTAGTGAGCAACACCACTGCACAGCCATTCAGTTTTAGACTTCTAGACATAAGGTTACTGTATGAATGCTTGGTAAAGAGATGTTATCACAAAGACAGCATTAAAATTGAAGTCAGAGAGTATCATTTCTCTCATCCTTCACTGGCAGTGTTCACTCTTTTCTTTATAAATACTACACTTTTTACTTTTGGTGGAAGCAACAGATGTTTAATCTTTCTCAATATGTAAAGTGACTTGAGTTCAAATGCTATGTCTGCAACTGAGAAAAACTGCAGCTACGATAACAGGGTATTCTGCCTTGCTGTTTTGTTTTCTTTACATTGGTTTTATTTTTAGTTTTTGTTTTAATCTTTTTTAAAGCTGATGTTAACAGGTCTTCCAAAAATAAGTTCACTGAATAAATGCTTACTTTAAGTATAGGCCCAAGTCTGTTAAATGTTTCAGCTTCTTAATAGCTATTTATTTAAAACACTACAGTAAAGGTTCTCAATTTCAAAAAGAAATCATAACTTTGCGTATCACATTGGAAAAATGAAATTGATTTTATGATAGAATGACCCAGTAGGCACATAGTATACTAGCTAACTAGTAATCCAAAAAGAAACTGAATATTTGTACATGCTTCATTAAGCAACTATCACTGTGATTTATTTTAATTTTTTGAGGGAGAAAGGAGTTTTAGGGAGCAATGGTTACTTAGAATGTACATAATTGCCATGTAAAATAGATGGTTCTAGCACTGTGTAATGTTACTATCTTTTTAAGTCAAAAACATTTATTAATTGACTAATGATATTTGCTCAGCCTTTTAGTCTGGAGTTAATTATTTAAGGCCATGGAAAATGTCAAGCCTCATAAACCGTTATTCAAGTGATAGGCGTAACAAGCATAATAATCAACCTTCTATTTTTTTTTCTTTTAACTTTTTCTTTCTTTTTTTTTAGTTGAAATGACATTCTACAGTATAGGTAGAAATAAAGTTGTAAGACGAAAGACAATTTGAAACAGGAAAAAATTTAAACCTTTCGTATTTAATGCTTAACCATTTCTCAGTGGCAATTTGACAGACATTAGTTTGAGTCTCCAAAATGGTTGTTGTCTTATTTATAGCAGAGTATCAGTTTGAATGCTTTCTTTCACTGTTGTCCTAAATTTTGAAAATTTGATCTTTTTAATCAAAATTCATTTTTTACGGCTGGTGGGAAGTAGAGAATGAATCAATTTTGTTTCTTTTTCTTTATTTTTTTAATTGAAAACAATGTTTCTATTATCTTTTTAGAATAATATGAAGAGTTTGCTGAAAAGTGATACCCATTAGTCATTCCTTTTCTTCTTGCCTGTTTTTTTAACCAGGTTTCCACTGGTTAATAATAGATCTATGTAGTAAATGCAGTAGCCATTTCATTAATTTTGTAAATATTCAATTTTTATTAGAAAATGTCCCTAAATCTGACAGAAAAGGACAAAAATTTTCTGCCTTTGCTAGAGAAAACTAATTTTTAGAGCTAAAGATAAATTTGAGTTTCTTTCGTAATGATTTTTGTATTTGCGTCTTGACAGCCTGTTTCTAATTTTGCTGGCAAAATTATCATCTCTAGTTTTGATTGATGATCATGCTTTGGGAAGGCATTTACAATTTATGTAATGTCCCATAAGAGAGTACCTCACTGCCAGCACAAAAATGCTGCGATTTAAGACATATCCCTTTCAATAACTGTATAATGGTTAAGTACATATAATAAACACTTAGATACCTCCTTAGTCACACTATTATAAATGTTTTACACCGTGTTAATTTGACATTTACATTAAACATGAAAAAGCATGAATCCAGATTTGTACATGACTACAGACCATGCCTAAAAGACATTATTTTTTACATTTACAAAAAGTAGTTGGGACTTCTGAATGTCACTAATGGCATCTGAAAAGACTTGACAGAGCTCTTAAGAGGCCAAGTTAGTCCAGCTTCTGTGAAAAGGTGGGAGTTCAACTAAAGCCATGCACAGAATATAAAAAAGGGAAAAAAATTAGTGGGGTAAAATGAAGAGTCTTTTATTGAAGTAAAATAAAGCTTTGAACCAGTAGTGTTTGACAAATCACTTGAGAGTGTTCAGAAAAGAGGGCAATTCATTTTTATTTTTTTTACGTTGATGTAGACCAAAATAGTATATGAAGGAAAATAAAATGTAATGGAGTATGATGTGGAGGTATGAGATGCAGTTGTAGAAAATACAAAATAAAGAAAAAGAACATTCTACCTGTGAAAAATGAAACATAAGTCTTGATTCTGTAGCAAGTTGTTTGTCATTTGTGAGTAATCTGCAGAAGTAAGTGACCAGTGATTGACTGTCAATGAAACAAAAGGAAAAGACAAACTGGATGGGTAACCACTGTGGTTTAAGACCTGCCACCAACCACCACACCAGCAGGATGGGAGAGAGAACAGGAACAGTGAAAGTGAGGAAACCTATGGCTTGAGATAAAGGCAGTTTAATAGGGAAAGCAAAAGCTGAGCATACAAGCAAAGCAAAACAAGGAACTCATTCACTACTTCCCAAGGGCAGGCAGGTGCTCAGCCACTGCCAGGAGAGCAGGGCCCCACCACAGAAACTGTGACTTGGGAAGACGGACATCACACTCTGGATGTTTCCCCTCCCTCCTTCTTCCCTCCGCTTTACATGCTGAGCATGAGGTCACATGGTCTGGGATAGCCTGTTGGTCACTTGGGGTCACTGGTCCTGGCTGTGTCGTCTCCCAGCTTTTTGTGCACCTCCAGCCTCCTCACTGGTGGTGTGGCACGGGAAGCAGAAGAGGCCTTGCTTCTGTGCAAGCAGTGCTCAGCAAGAACAAAAATGTACCTGTTATCAAGATTGATTTTAGCAAAAATCTAAACCACCACCCCACTACCCCATGTCGGACGCTGTGAAAAAACCACCACCCCAAGTCATAATCAGCACAGTATCTAAGTGGCCCACACAAATTAAATTAATATCATCATGGCGTGTAAAAGTGTGTGCTTAGACATGCCAGATGATTCACATTGGAAAGAATACTTTATTGTAAACTGTCAATCAACATAAACTGGAGAAATATTAGCATCTTCAGCATAATTCTAGAAGTTGGTTTAAAATTACTCTGCATATATCTAGAAAAAAAATGACGGTGCTGTCATAATAGGAAAGACAGATGTGGAAGAAAATATAAACTAATAGTAATAATAATACAAGTTTTTCCATTATGAGACATCTGCATCTGAAATAGATTGCTTGGTTTTCATTCTATTTATGGAAAAGTGGTAGGTGAAATTAAAATGTTTAAGGATGGTGTACCACGAATAAAGGCACAGATGACCTCCAGAAAATGAGAAGATTGATATTTTTATCACAGAGAAAGAGAGAGACATGCTCATGCAGGCTATGTTTGTATTAGCTGGTCACTAAAATCTGTTCCTGCTGATTCAGCAAGAGCAGAGCAGTAGGTAAAATAGACAGTTCTGTTGTTCCTCATGTTTTGTTGTGTGTGATTCATGGAGTTTACATACTATAAAGCTGGATACTTGGACCAAATGTCCCTATATATGTATGGTTTCAAGTTCTCTGATGAAAACTTATTCGGTAAAACTTTGTTTCCTTAACTACAAACACTTCCACATATCTGCTTAGGAATCACAGTGTCATTTCAGCTATTTCATGTCAATGACTAGGACATAATTGAATTTGTGTGTTCCCACCACCATTGCCTTTATAATCCATATAAGAACAAAACCTCATTTCTGTTCATGGTCTTGCTGTTGCTAACCCATATTTCAAAAAGATACTGTGTGGTAGCTGCTGCCCAACCCAAATGTCCTTTTTATTTTCTCAATATCCACAGAAAAGTGTCAGAGTGGAGTGTTTATCCTTTGACTGCAGCAACTAATGCAGAACACTGGATTGCCAATTCTTTTATACTTCCAGTTTGAAAAGTAAAACACTAGTTGCTAGATCTGCCGTTCTAATGATTTAATTGAAAGCCCAGTTTGTGCAGAAATGTTTGGTGGTGAGGGAGCAGCTCAGGTGCCCTGCCATGAACTGGTCTTTGACATCCTCCCTTCCAATTTTCAGAGCCTACATTTCTCTTCAAAGCGAGAGTGGGGGAGAGCTGCTCTTCAGGTGAATTTTGTAGCCCATGGCTTGTCACTAAGTGGCAAGCCAGATCCGAGTGGGCAATTCTGTCTTAGTTCAAGTGATGACCAAGGTCTCCGAGATGCCAGAGCCACTGGAAGAGCAGTTCCAGGCTTACAAATGGAAAGCTAAAAGGTGTTGAGTGCAGTGCTTGCCCCTTTTATGACACACAAGAACCACTTCAGGTGGTCAGAGTAGCTCAAGAACCTTGCTATAGGCATGTGGAGAGAGTCTGTGTCGTGGGACGCAGTGGCTGTGTGACCATGACCCAGTTCACAGCCTGATTCCCCCCCTGAGCAGGAGAGAACATTTGGGTCTTGTGGTGAGATTCCTGTTTAGCTTCTTCACATGGGAATAGGTACCAAAGAGGAAAGCTGCTCTGCAAGCACAGTCTGCAAATCAAATGCAGAAAATGGGCATAAGGGCAGGATTCTCTTCAAAACCATAGTATTGCCTAATTTTAAAACGTTAATGTAGAGATGTCTATAAAGCTCTAGAGATTCAGAAATGACAGGTAAATAATCTAGTTCTTTTAATCTTTTTCATTATACAATGAAGAAAAAAAAGGAAATTTAGTGTAAATGGAAGTTAATACATTAAAAACTAATTGTCTTGAGACATAATTGAGGCCAAGAGCTTAGCAAGATTCAATGAAGGATTAGACACATATGTGGATAATAAGAACATTCACTGTTATTTCACATAGACTAATTTTCTTTTTTTTTTTTAGACAGGATTTAAACATTAAAAATTCTATTAATTGATAGGGATTATGGAACTTCACCTCTTGGAAGATTATTTCATTCCTGGGCACTACAGAGTTTATCCTTTCACATTCCTTTTATGATTGACAGATAGAATTGGGGGTTTGACTGGTTATGCATGTAGTGTAGTAAAAGAGTTTATATACTAATATGTGCTTTACTGTGCCAATGTACAGTTACTTGTGTCAAGTTTTATCAATACTGAAAATTTTGATTACAAACTGAAACTATGTTTTGAGACATACAGAATAAGATGAGAGTCTTGCTCTCAGTATTCTGAAACAGTTTTTGCATTGTTCCTCTTTCTTCTTCCCCAACTTGCTAACATCATATAAATTACTCCTGTGGAAAAATCAAAAAAGGATGAAAATACTGCAGTTTCTAATCCTGCAGAGACTGCATTAGCAGGGCATAAATTTCTACCAAATGCTTTGCTGCAGCTTTAAAAATACTTTTTTTTTAGATTTGATACTCTTGATTTTGGAGTGCAGAGTTGTCTAGCCTGAGAATTCAAGATACTTTAAAGTTAGCTTCCTGAAAACTGTGCTGCTGGTGTTTTTATTTTCACAGATCGGTTTGATCTGTGCAAAAAATTTGGAAGTTTAAAGCTGTAATGAAATGGGCTCCAAGAACAGCAAATTAATGTAGTTAAATGGGTTTAAGTTGATCATAATTTGGGATTTTTTTTCTTTAGAATGATGGATCAGACGTATTCTAATTAATTCAATGGTATTCTACAAGTGTGCAGTCTCTCGTGTATACATTTATTAGCTTTTTATTCCTGAATGAGAAAGCGTAACAGTATTAGAACAATGTTTCATCATGACCTATCAAAGGAGTGAAGTATAAACAATGGTTAGAAGGGAAGAACTTGATGCTCACTAAAAATTAAAGAGCACAGGGAGAGAAACTCAGTCTCATTCCTCCTTCTTTTGTGAGAATATGAAACAATCAACTGACTTTTTTTTCTTTTTTTTTTTTCTCGCAGTGGAAAAGAAATAAAAACAGCCAGTGGTGCATTTAAGGTGGCAATCTATAATGAATTTTTTCTCTCAGTTTTTTGTCATTAAAGTTCTAGTTTTACCAATGTCTGCTTCAGGATATTGACTATCTGGAGATTGGAAACCTGTTTTATGAAAGTCAAGTCAAGTTTTGGAAGTTGGACCATGGAGAGAATTTCAAGGATTTATGTAGTCTCTAATATAACTCTATGCTTCTTGGTGAATATTGATTTTTGAGCAGCTGGGAATAAAAACAATAAAGAGATGTGCGGTGAGTTTGCTTTTATTCTTCTATTTGATAAGAGTCACTCTGTCTTCTTTACACTGTATCATCACTGCAAAGCATTTTCATTCATTAAAAGTGTGTAATTTAATTTAGTGCGAATGAATATACATTATTGGAAAGAAGAATGCACAGATGACAATTTCACTGTTTTCCATTAAGCCAGGAATGTGAGAAGTTGGTTGCACAAAATGTCAGAAAACAAAATCTTACTATGTGATGAAAAATTGGAACACACCATGAAGCTACTTATATTAAACAATTGCCTACAAATATATTAGCAACTTATACTAGTTTCTGTCTGCGAATTTGCTTAGGAAGCACCTTAATTTTAAAAAAGTGCAATATCAAAGGTAGGCCGAAAGATTAAAATTCATAATTTTGGCTTAAGAAATAGGGGGAGCAGATAAGTGTTGGGGTTGGAGGTTTAGTTGTTTGTGGTTTTTAATTAAATGTTCAGGTTTTATTATATAAAACTAAGTAGGCATTCACAGTTATGTCAAAAGTCACATCTGTCTGTAAACCTTAACATCAGACAAGACATTTTTGCCTATGACATTAAGACCGTAGTATAAAGGATCTCTAAATAAGATCCTTTAATTTTCAGGTTAGATTAATAAATCATGAACATTGACTCTGGAACTCAAATGTTGATTAATCCTGAATGGAAACTCATTTAATCCAGCTTTTTAAAGGTTGTCCATCTGGTCTAAGTCTTTTCATCAGTGGAAAGGATTGTTCCCTCAAAGGCTGATTATTTCCCTTCTAAAGCAGTTTATATGAAATACTGAGTGGATTAACTAGGTACTCTTTTAATCCTAAAGAACTTGCCTAGCATCATCCAATAAACTAATGACAAAGTAAGGATTTAGACAGATTCCCTGAGTTTTAAACTGTTCATATACTTCTAATGGGAACTTTTTTTTTTTTTAAATGTTCCTAGCTGTATATCTACATATTTAGATACACATATATCTGTCTGAAACTGGTCTTAATTTAGAAAGGATCTGTAACCTTTTCTTCCCTCATCCAGTGCATTTGTTTTTCCATGGATACAAAGTAATTTAAAGTTGTTAGGTTTTGCTTGGGGTTTATATTTAGGGCTTTTTTTGTGTTGTTTGCTTGTTTTGATGCTGCTTGTTTGCTTGTTTGATACTTTTAAACATATAAAAGGCACATTTTGAAATTGGTCTGGTGCAGGACTAGCTACTATGTTATCTTGATATGTCTGAGTGTCCTTAAAGGGATAGTCTTCATCATTAAGAAAAAAAAAATTCTTAATTAAAACCTATGTTTCTGATATTTGTCCAACTTGAACTGTGCCAGAATTAATCCATCTTTCACGAACTAAAAAACTCGATATTTTTGTAATAAATTTCATTTAGTAAGGAAAACCAAGTCTTAATTAGAAAATATGCATAAATATTAGAAAACTTTTAGTCATAAGAGCTTCCATAATGATTTCTCAAACATGAATGAGCCATATGCAATGAGATTTCCTGAAATAGTTCAATATTTTGCTATCAGTTTTTTGGACTTGTACTATAAGTGTCCTTTTGCTTCAGTACTTTTAAGATAATACTTTTCCTTGACATAGGGAAACATTGAATCTTTTGGACTACTTCTATTGTTCATTTATATACAAAACCATCAATATATCTTAGGCTTTAAAAAAGCTTTATAAAATCTAAATCACTTCCCCTAAAGGTGTATAATCTATAGAAGATTGTCATGCTGTCTGTACTGTAAAGCTACCATTGATTTTTATGAGGATCATTAGGTGCTTTTGAGAATCTCATCCAATAGCTGCAGTCTCAAGGTATTGGATATTTAGTTGACTAAAAGCAAAGTTTTGTATCTATTGTGCTTGTATCATTAATTTTATACTATCTTATTTTCATTTATCTACTCTGTCTGCAGGAGCTATCATAATGATTAAATGTCCTGAGTAAAACATGTCAGCTCTTATTATAAGAGAAGAATTTGTGGTGAGGGAAATAAAATTACAGTGTGTAAGAAAAAAACTTAAATTATACCAATGGACTTAATTAATCAGAAATGTTACTGAATGCTTAGTGTTGCCTCTTCTTAATCAAGACACTAATCTGTAAACAGTTTCCATCATCATCACTATCAAAAGGTACTAGAGTTTATTATTATTATTTCTGTGTTATGATCACTGCAAAAAATGGCACTGGTATAATTGTCCGTCTAATGTAATTTCTGCCTAGACTTGGGTAAAAAAGCACAGAAACTGCTAAACAGCATAGCAATAAATGAATCCATCAACAAAAATAACAACCTTGTTAGCTAGAGTTTAGTTTGGCCAAAGAAGCACAAAATCAGATGAAAAAGAAGAGTTTACTCTACCCGTCCATGTCTCTTTAATTGCTTGTTCCAATTTCGTAAAAACTTCTCAGGTCCTAACTGCAAAAATGGGGACTCTGCTTAAATGCTTTGGGAAACTGCTTTCTATCATTCAGGGCTCCTTTATAGTTCTTTTTGTAGTATAATCCATATTTAATTGCAGCACTAAATGTGATGAAGGTCTCTTGGAAGAAGTGCACAGCACAAGGAAACAGGGAGAAAATTAGTGAGGCAAAATGAATCAGTGTAAAAAGAAAAAGCTCAAGATGTTGGAATGTGGTCATCATATGTCCTCTAGCTGAGAACTTATCTAAGAGAGAGGCCAATCTGTAAATGTAATCAGCATTATTAATGACAATGATGATAATAATATTAGTAGCAATAAAATTATTATCCCTGAATACATAACTGAATTTTTTATTTATATTTTTTATAACACATTCAAAGAAAATAGAATACACGGCAATATGAAAAAGACTTTGGAAGCATATCACCGAAAAATATCCTTTAGTTATAAACAAATGCACACTTCCCAAAGAAATCCTTCAATGATTGCATAAATCATTAGCATAGTTAATGTACCTCTTTTATGCTGAAACATGAAAATGGGATAATAATTTTTCTTTCTGCAGTTGCCTCTGGAAAAAAAAAAATATATTGGAAAACTTTTCAAAATGCATTTCAAAACATGGCATTGATACATTCGTGTAGGTCTGCATGCATTGAATATATAGAACTTCTTGTTTTGTTCTTTGGTGTAATGTTGTGACTTACAGTTGCTAGGGAATAGAAAAGCTCAAAAATCAAAACAAGATCGGCACAAGCTGTTTTGCAAACACATTATTCAGATCTTAGTTTCTGATTTGTCTGTCTTCAATGATTGACAAAGACGTCTTTCAAATGTGGAATGTACTAGCTGTCAAATATACAATCCATTCATCATAGGAAGCGTAAAATAAAGAATGAGTTCATGTATTTTAATTGTTTAGTCAATGCTATCTGACATGCTGGTTTGTTTTCCCCAATATAGTGGTCAAAGAAGAGGAATGTATCAAATTGTGCCACAGAGCATCACGCAAAGAATAGCTGTCTTGTGTCAGCTTGATGAGACTCCATCATAGCGATATCGTTATCAAGTCAAGATATGAATTAGAGTAAAATCAAAACCTTAGCATCTTGCAGAATATCCAAGCAAGCAAAAACCCACAATATCTAGGGTTCTACCAAAAATGAATTATAGTTGAAATATACATATCTGCATTCTAATATGGCTGTGCCTTTCTACATGATTCTTTTTCGAGATACGCTGCTGGAAAAGGATCATGTAAACTGTAAATGGTGGCAAAACTGGGAAACTTAATCATTCAATGTGGTCTACTTAGTGCAGGATAGAACAAAAAAAATGTGTGAGGAAAGGAACTGTGGTAGTTTAGTCTGGCGAAGACGAAATAAAACACGGACATGATAAAAACAGGTGCAAAGACAAAAGAAATAAACCACTTTCCATGAGCCCTTCTGAACAGGACAAACAGTAGCAACCATATTTAAGCCAAGAAAGATTTTGAACATAAGTAACAAAATGTTTATAAGAGTGAGAATAGTTAAGCACTTTGACATACTGGCCAAGACAGTCCACAGAATTTCTTTCAGAAGCTCCAAAAAGAAAATTAGTCAAGTGCCAGGTCTGCTCATATGCCTCAATGATTCCTTGATACAGTTCTATAACACAAATTTTGATTTCTATATCATTATATTATGTATTATAAGCATTTCTTCTTGAGTTACTTCACCATAGATGGGTGTTGATATCAAATAAGTAGTTTCTAACCATCTGCAATGTTGGTGACTGTTACTTGTGACCAGTTTTGGCAAAGGCAGAAATGATTGGCTGTCATAAATGTAGCACAATGACACATTTTATTCTGCTCTAAATTTGTCTTAGAATTTCGTTTATCCAACATCCTTCTGCTTACTTAGGCTCAGTAGATACTACCTTCCTGGAATAAAATTGTACCTGATCTCTATGACTAGTAAAGAGTGTGAATAAACAGCAGTACAAGTTTCACTGAAATTTTGTTCATATTCAGCAGATTGTTGGAACTGACCTTTTTTCCCTTGCAAAAGTAAATTGTTCAACCAAGTACTAGAATCAGACTGGCAAATCCTCAAGGTCAAAGTATATATCTGGTATCTGTCTTTGACAGATAAAATATCTCAGGCAAGAGAATCATGGAATCATGGAATATGCTGAGTTGGAAGGGACCCAAGGGATAATTGAGTACCACTCCTGGCCCTGCACAGGGCACCCCAAGAATCACACCATGTGCCCGAGAGCATTGTATGAACACTTCTTGAATACAGTCTTGGTGCTGTGACCACTGCTGTGGGGAGCCTGTTCCAGTGCCTGACTGATTTGAGTGAAAAAACTTTTCCTAATATCCAACCTAAACCTGCCCTGACACAACTTTAGGCCATTTCCTCAAGTCCTGTCACTGGCCATGAAAGTGAAGAGATCAGTACTTGCCCTTCTGCTTCCCCTCATAAGGATGCTGAAGACCACAATGAGGTCTCCCTTTGGTCTCCTCTTCTCCAGGCTGAACAAGCCAAGTGACCTCATCTGCTCCTCATAAGGACACTGTTGGCCCTCCTGGCTGCCAGGGCACTGCTGATTTATGTTCAACTTGCCATTGATCAGAATCCTCAGGCCACTTTTCACTTTCCAGGCTCTCATTCCCAATTCTCATACACACATCCAGGGTTGCCCCATCCCAGGTACAAAATTCAGCACTTGCCCTGGTTAAACTTTACACAGTTGGTGATTGCCCATCTCTCTAATTTGCCAAGGTCTCTCTGTAGGGCCTCTCTGCCCTCAAGGGCAGCTCCTCCTAACTTAGTGTTGTTGAGAAATTTAATGTTCTTTCAAGTCATGTATCCAGCTCATTTATGAAGCTGTTGAAGAGAACTGAGAGGAGGATGGAGCCCTGCAGAACCCCACAAGTGACCGGACACCAGCCTGATGTCACCCCATTCACTGTCACTCTTTGTACCTGACCCCTGAGTCGGTTGCTCACCCATCACGGAACATGGTTGTTCATCTGTGTGCTGGACATTTTGTCCAGAAGGATCCTGTGATAAACAGTACCAAAAGCTTTGTTGAAGTCCAAAAATATCACATCTACTGGCTTTCCTAGGTCAGCTAAGTGGATTGCCCTGTCAGAGAAGAAAATCAAGTTCAACAAGCAGGTCTTCCCTCTCATGAAGCTGTGCTGGCTGTAACCAGTGACTGCATTTATTTTTTTTTTTTGGGTAACATTATTTATCAGGGATAAACCAGCACAAAATTAATAAATGGCAATTAATGAAATGTTTATTTCTTAGATGAGGGGAAGGACTTTTGAATTCTTTGATTTATTTAGTGAAAAACTGTCCCAGTTTAACACTTGAATTCTAAATAACACTGTTATTATAAATACATTTATGTCTTCTTAGATTAATTTTTAAGCCTTTTTTCAGGCAATATCCAGCTTTGAAAGAGGAACTAACTGTAGGTGAGTTTGGGATGCCATTACTCATTTAAAAATCCGTCAATATTCTGAGTGAACTTTACTCAGTTGTCATACCAGCATTGTCTCCTGTGGCGTCCCCCGCTGTGGTGGGGACCTGGCAGGCAGAAGACATTTCTGCCAGTGCAGGCTGGGGTCTTGCTTGGGCAGCCCTCACAGGCGTGCTCTGTAGGTGGTGTCACTGACTGAGTCTAAGGGCTAATCTGCATGGGGAAAGACACTCAGAAAAATCGTTCTGAATTAGTTATTTAAGTCATATGACTAATTTGTGTTGAACACCTGATTGGACCGTCTCATAGAAAACTGTAATGACCTTAATTTGATTTGGCTTGATTTACTTTGGAAGTGATTTGAACTCATTGGATTAAACCCTGGTTAATTTTCATTATAGCTTTCACACAGGGATTTCGTGCAGTTTAACTAAACCACTTTTTATTTACTCAGTATGTTAACTGGAATTAACTATCTTGAATTACCCGGTATAGCAGATATGTAACTGAAACCAGAAAAAATTATTAGAATTAGTTCATTCATTATTTCAGATACTGATTTCACACATGACCTCCCACCCCCTCAAATGAACCCACATATTTACATGCTTAGACATAAGTAAAAACTGTTGAGTTGCTTTTAGACTGACAGTTTTATTAAAGGAATTCTTCAGAATTTTACAAAACAATTCAATAAAAGAATATTTCCAAATTCGGTGAAAATATTGTTTTTGTCTAATCCTAATTCCCAAATTCCTTTTCTTGAGAAAGTTTGATCTCATGTCTGATACTCTGTGTTTTAATTACTCAGCATGAAAGTAATGCAAGTTAATAATAAATTCAGCATATGCATCTTTTTACTTGATTTTCTTTGTGATGACTCTCTCCTCTCCTCTCCTCTCCTCTCCTCTCCTCTCCT
>VZTE01001923.1:133816-156175 GCA_013397775.1 Eulacestoma nigropectus
TCCTCTCCTCTCCTCTCCTCTCCACTCCTCTCCTCTCCTCCAGAGGGTTTTTTCTCCTTCCAGACCTCTTCTCCAGAGGGTTTTTTCTCCTTCCAGACCAAAACAGTGCCTGGAATCACTCTATCCAGTATGGTCTCTGAATGACTAATGGACAATAGGAAAGGAGCTTCCTGGCTCAAGCACCTCCAGATATTGAAGGATCCAGATGAGTCAGGGTCATGCATGACCAGGTTTCTGAGGCTTTGGCACTTGGCTTTCCTAAAGCATGCAGTTCTGAATCAGCACAAACTGCTGAAAATGTGCTCTAGCACAAAAGGCAGTGTTGGCTTTCTAAAACTAACCGTCAAAGGAAACTCTGGAATCTGGTCTTAGGTCTCAGATAGCTCTTGCAAGTATGTGTGCAGGCTTATGCATGATTAAATCTATAAAATATTGGCAGAGCAGAGTTATTACACCTACTGGAATATTATACATCTATATTATAGATAAATATTTCCCAGAAACTGTGCTTTCTGCCCGAGTCATTATTTGCATCATCAGACCATGCTTACAAAGAAAGAGTTTTAAACCCATGTACTTATTTTAATCTGGGTTGCTTTGTGAGTTTTGGGGACTTTTCTCCACTTAAACAAGGCTTTTGGTTAATGGCAAAATTATTGGTCCTGAAATCTTGCATGGCAGTGTCTGAAAGGACTTCATGAAATGGAGGTGTTCTGGGGTGTTGCTAACCACCACAGCAAAGCACTATTATTGTACAATTTATGACTATCACCTTTACAGGAAGTTCTGAATTTGATCTAGAAGACATTCAAGTCTAATATGTAGAAGATGACTTAAACATTGGTTTGCGGAAAAATGCCAGGAAGTTGGCACAAGGTAGCTATACCCTGGCTGTATTTTTACTCACAAGTGCACTCTTAATAATGACCATCTTTCACATCACTCATGGACTCTTTATAGCAAAGTTTTAACATTGAAAAACCCAGTGATATCATAGCCTGTTATAGTTATCCTTGCTAGTTAAAATTGCACAAGACACACAGATTTGGGCAGCTAATTTCTTTTTGGATTCAAAAATATTTTTGCCAGGACCTCAGGTTTAGTCTAACAGACAAGACTTCCTGATGCTTGTAGACCTACAGCCACACTAGTGAAAGGCTAATAAAGATTTTCTGTCACTGCCACTTCCACTCATGAAGCAGGAGAGGAACTGTCACACTTGGTCATTGTGGGAAGTCTTCAGCTCCCACAGTGGAGCAGTCTATTTATGCAGCAAGGAACAAAATGTTATGGATATTGCTGCCAGATGATCTGGTCCAGGGGTTAGAAATAGACAAAGCAATTCAGGTTCCTACAGAAAATACAAGAATGTGTAAATATATAGGAAGTTTCCATGGGATCAGAAAGAAGATTCTAAGTAGAAGATACACAATATTGGAATATTGAAGAACATGCTGTTGCTGCAGTTTTTTTCTTTTTTTTTAAATTTTTTTTAGTTAGGCAATTGAAATTAACTGAGGTAGGAAAACTCAAGCTCTGCTTGCCTCTGAAGTGTTAATTTGTTGAAACACATCTTCCTCATAATTCTGTGATTTTATTCATCAGAATACAAAGGAACCAGACCCATCACACAGAAAAACAGTAGGAGTAAGTTGAGGCTTATGACCCTTTATGGGTCAGGAATATAGCTTTGTTTTCTTGACCATTTCTGGTAGGTTGACCCTGGCCAGATGCAGGCAGGTGCCCACCAAAGCCACTCTGTCACTCCCTATCTCAGCTGGATGGGGAAGAGAATATAGAACAAAAGGTTTGTGGGTCAACATAAGCACAGGGAGAGATCACTCACCATGTACCATCATGGGCAAAACAGACCCAGCCTGGGGAAATTAATTTAATTTATCACAAATCAAATCAGAGTAGGATAATGAGAAATCAACCCAAGTCTTAAAAACACCTGCCTCCCATCCCTTCCTCCCTCCCTCCTTCCCTGGCTTAACTTTATGCCCTGTTTCTTTGATCAGTTCATCACACATTGTCCTTGTTTCTCCTTACTCCTCAGGGGGAGGACTCCTCACACTCTTCCCCTGATCACACCCACTACCAGACCCCAAAAGATTGCCACATCAACTTAATACATCATTTTTTATAAGACATCAGTCTCTGAGCATATTATTGTCAGAGAAAGGAGAGTCCTTCTAGCCTGGGGACCTCACAGCTGCTCATCACACACTCAGCTTAGTGTTAGAGTTCTCAGGCTGGGAAATGGATTTGGAAAAGGAGGTAGTTGCATTTTGGGAATAAATCTTACCTGTGTTTCAACCTGAACTCTTTTAATAACTCTTCTTACCTAGAAGGATGATTTCATGTTTGTTTTTTTGACTACCTCATAATGCCTATTTAAAACAAAATGTGATCATTTATTATATTATACGGTATCATATTATGTAGGAAAGATCAGCAATATAGCAGTTGAACTCATGGGAAAACTGAACATCACAATGAATTGTGATCTTGAACTGTATTATAATTTTATTTTTAAGAGTTGATGAATATCAAAACACCTCACTTATCTGAAATGAAGTATATGCTAATGTACCAAAACACTCGTGAGAACATCTGTAACAGCACATCTCTGCTAGGTATATTGTTCTTGGTGACTAGCAAATGAAGATTGTAGAGAGCTGAGATCAAAAAGAAAAGTTATTTCTATGATATAACAACTCCTTTCATTAAACCATTCCAAGTGTAATGCGTCTAATTATATTTGCATATTATGACTAAAGAGAAAGATTCATAAATATAATGAGCCAGAGAAAGTTCTTGAAGTGAAGAAGTTATTTTGATTTATACCAGCTAAAGTTGGGCCAGAGGTGCAATTTACAAAAAATTATTGATTAGTTTCATCCTACCATCTTAACTATTGCATATTTTATTGTACTAATACTTCTTACAGTAACTACAGTGCTAAATTATAATTTTAACATTACAATTTGTGAAATCTTGTGTATATAAATCAGAAAACTAAACTGAAAGTTTAACAGAAATATTTATACACTCACATACTAAATCAGAACTCTGAAATTTAAGATTTTTAAATAATTTTATATGCAGCATACATAAATCAGAGCAATATACCTGATTCTGAAAATAAATGTGCATAAATCAAAATTCTGACAGTATATATTAATGAATCATGGTAAATAAGTTATAAAGAAGTTTATACTTAAGAAGTGTTTTTAAATGTGTTTAATGAATTTTTCAATTTTATTTCACAGCAGATAGGCTTGCTTGAAGCAGTCCTTTCTCTTGTTCATTTTTGATGCAACAAAAATAACCACTGTGCTCATCATTCAAGAAAAGAAACTAGCAGTCAAAAAATTAAACCATCAGAGGTGGATCAAATGTTTAATACACCTAGATTGTCAACTAACATAAAATCAAGAATGTGTAACAACTGGAGGTCAAGTACCTAGTCCAGATTAATACCATTTCAACTGCATATAGACAATTCTGCTAGTGTTTCCTTTTATCTAGGTAATTTTAAAGGCTTAGAAACACCCAGTAAAAAATGAGATGACTAAGTTTTAGTCAATGTTCAGTTCTGTGTTTAGTGCTACATCTATTTGTGCCACTCCCAAGCCTTTCCCACAGCATGAGTCAAGGAATAAAATCACGATCAGATCATTTCTCTGTTCACTAAGTGCAATCTGTTTTGGTGATATAATGAACCTGCACCTAAGTTAGAAGACAGCTTAATATTTATTTTAAAGATAACATCCTTTAGGACAACATATTATTGCTTTTATTACAGATTTATATTAACATTCCAGGCAGAACAGAACCTAGTAACCATCAGCTATGCAGCCTTGTCACTGAGTAGGCTGCTTCTTCTTCATCGTCAACTCCAAGGACACTTCCCTTCCATGCATTGCTTTAACTTCTTTGCTCTGACCTTCATATATGCACCCTCTGACTCTCAATTTTCCCGTCTCAATCCAATCAAACTTTGCAAGTTAGATAACTCTACAGTCCATCTGCTTCCTTCTACCTTTTTTAAAAATTATTCACACTTACGTATCACACAAAATTGTTGAACCCAGTTTAGGATTTTAAACAGGAATTGTATGTCGTTCAAAAAGCCTGGGTGGGAAAGATCCTGCTCATTGTGATTTTTGGTAGATTTTTGTCCTCAGCCGTGATGTAGTGAGCTTCACAGAGAAGTTTTGCATTCACTGTATCCTGTGAGCATGAGGTTATAGGAAGTGTAACAAAGCTTTTTGTCAAGAAAATTCAGTCCCTATGGAAACTTTGCTCACCTTAACACTATTCAAGACAAATACAGAACCTGAGCCTTGTTTTGAAAACCATGGATTTACTTCAGAACTACTTATACTCTATGACCATCAACACATTTTAGTTGTCATGAGTGTCACTTCTTATCAGATATGTTCTTTCGCCCTCTCTGCATCTCCTGCTCTGTGTTTTCTTCTTTAATATGAAGAAATCCTAATTCTGCAATATAGACACAGCAGTTTCAGTAGAAATCTAAGAAGTGATCAAGTATAAACCTAAGACATCTGTGGCAGTTATTTGTAACCCCAAAAATCATTGACTGCAGTGTGAATTAGATACCCACATAATTTTGCAAATCTGGTCCTCGGCCCATGGTAGAAAGCAGATACCACATGGTACTTTTTACAGATGGATCATATAAACTGTTCATCTGTGAATAAGTGTCACAGAGGTATTTCAGCTTCCTTTTGCCAGCTGACAAATAGAAATCAAACGCAGATGTTTCGGCGGGAAGAGGGAGAGAGAGGGAGAGAAGTCAGTTCTCAAGGAATACATGGAGCCAGCCTAAGCCTCTGGTGTATGAGTTAGAAAAGCAGGCATATGTGTAACTGGGGAATTTTTCCAGACTCATTTAAAAAGATGTGATGAGCTCAATATTGTCAGCAGGAAGTTGAATCCTTCTGTGTAAAACATTGGAGCTTGCAGCATCGGAGGTGCATTCACAGAGTACAGTGAATATGAATAGCTTACACAAGAGATTTTTACCATACATAATATCTTATTTTCTCTAAGCCTTCCAGGTAGTAGTGTATTGCTAAAGAGTAGGGGAAATGTGCAGCATTACATTACTTGTTTTCATTTCTGTTACTCTTCTTTCTTTCCACTATATGAAATCAAATTAGCATACAGCAAAAGAAAACCATTAAAGAGGAGGTTGAGTTCATAAAAGAGTGATTCACCTGTGTTAATGACTAGAGACAAACATGTAATGTTTGTATGGACATTCATGTATATGTAAAATCTAGGAAAAAAACACTGTAAAACACGTTAAATAAATATATTCAACACGGAGAGTCAAGAATTTTGGTGTCTTTTTAAAGAAGAAACAGTGGAAGATGTCTTCATGTATTTTTCCCTCCGGGAAGAGAAATAGGAAGCATATTCTAGGTCATATAGTCCTTTATCTTACATGTGGGGGAAACATTCTTTTTACATTACTGTTTCATATTCAATGCAGCAATACAATTCGTTTTGAGACTGAGCACAAAGGAAATGAGACAGACAGGGAGACAGAGAGGAAGGCCATAATTTCTTTACAGGGAGCACATGAGACTGCTGAACTGGCTGACATTTCCTAGGACACCTTGAGTGCCTTCCTACAGCACGAAAATTATTTCTCTCTGTCCTAGGTTACAATGTAAGATGTGCCCAAAAGTGTGTATTCTATCACCATTTTCATAAGCTGTTAAAAACTAGTGGGGCAGTGTTCCCCACATCCTGCATGACTCATCCCTGATAAACTCTGGGGATATCTCCTGTTAATGGGCCAGCTGTTGAAACCAGGTGGGGCAGTGTTTCTTATCTCTCCCGTGACCCATCCTCCTTCCAGGGGGATATCTTCTGTTAATGGGCCACCTAGTCTCACCTCACACCTGATAAAATTACATCATCCCATTGTGAGATGCTCTGCCCAGAGGGAGGAACCAAGCATTCCAACCTGGATATAATCTGAGATTTCAAACACCATGGGTAGCCTTTCTCCACTGGATTCCCAGAGGAGGACCAGACCTTTCGACAGGATCACTGCTTCAACAGAACCATCACTTCAGGAGGACTGCAAGCACTGTTTAATTGGACTGCTACCAACGCCCTGACCGACAGGGTGTCAGGTAGTATTCTGACTCTGTCAGTAATTTTCTTTTGCTACTATTGCATTTATTTTATCTTTCCTATTAAATTGTATTTCTGACTTGGAGTCTCTCACTGGTTTGCTTTCAAACTAGTACACTCTCTTACTAAGGGGAAAAGTAGTTCACACTTGTGAAGGAGTGGTGAAAATGTTAAAGCTAAATTCATTACTTTTCATGGTATCTGTGTGCCTGGATCTACTGAATTCCCAACCTTGAATTGAACTGCCCTTCATATCTTAGTGACTCAGCACAAGGCATGTAATAACTCCACTCTCACACCACCTGTCTGAGCCTTTGTTACCAAATGTTGTGTGACCTCCGTGCCAGTTCTTGGGAATCCATGTGCACCCACATATTCCCTTTCCATACTTGGCCCTCTAGCAGTAACAGTGGAACAATGAGGGGTGTTCAGTAAACCACCTCTACAGACCCATTCTGAGAAAAATTTGTCCTTGATTAAGTTGAAGGCATCTACTGCTGAAATCAAAGCACATTTGGGGTAAATAAGATACATTTCTAGCAACTTCTGGTCATAAGAACAGATCAACACACCTTCCCTGTAAGCCAAGTCATCATGATAGAAGTTACAGTCTTGCAATGGAGGGATTAGTACATGAGAAACATGCAATGCCCAGCAGAAAAAAAAGAGATAGTTACTGTCCTATGGGAAATATGTCCATAGGCCATAGAAACAACTATCTCTTGAGCCATTTTGGCTGAATTTCCTGTAAAATTCTAATTGCATTACACATATTAAATGTTATATCAGCTATTCATTTCTTTTCTGAAAAATGTATGTAAATTTAATTTTTTTTCCCCAACTATTTCCAAGGTAAGGCCAAGGCAAGTGGATTAACCTCTATTATCACATAATTACTTGTATCATAACTTTGTTTGGCTTATTTGCTTTCTTTGATAATTCCAACAAAGTAGCTCTTACATTTTGATTAAATAAATGTGAATGTGAGAGAAGCAATGTAAGAGCAGCATGTGCAACATAGTATTATTTTACAAGAGTATATTAAGGACTAGGCTATAGCTCACCAATTTAGACCTCTAATATTTCTATGCTAGTGTGATATTAAAGTTTGCTTCTTTGCATAAGATAAATTGAATGGGACTGACATAGTGGCACCTTCTTTTACATAAAAAAATAGCATTCATCTTTTTTTTTATGGATACCAACCACAATAAAAATCAAAATGGATGGATGATAAAATATCTTCAGAAATTACAATAAGAGTAAGGTGTATAAGTTTTCATGCATATGAATGTTCTTTTCTTGAACACAGTTAATTGAGTGATCAAATGCCTGCTGCAACTTTTAGCGCCTTTTATTAATTTTAATCTTTTATTTCAGCTTGTATTCTACCTAAGGGATTTTGTCATTTAAAACAAGACCCCAATATTACCTCACCCCAATACGTCTCTCTCTTGTACTGGGAAGCCCAGCATCAAATACAGATCTCCAGATGTGTCTCACTGGGGCTGGGTACAGGAGAAGGATCAGCTCCCTGCACTGCCAGGACTGATGGCCTCCCCGGCCACGAGGTGAGCCCAACAGCTCTGACACTCTCTGCAAGGCCACTGTGATACAGCTCTCAGCACCAGCCCCTGGATTCCGCCTGCACTGTCCCACTGCCCCCCTTTCTTAGGTTCAGACAAGTGGAGAAATTAAAGTAGCATGTCCAGAGCAGTTTGTATGTTTGTAGAAGTTATGGAAATACTGTAATGAATGGCAGTCTAATGCTAAACAAAGCTTGGTGGGGGGACACAGTCTGTTGCAGGATCCAGCCGTGTTCAGTGAAAATCTAGGAGCATCCTGATCCCCGCTGAGAATAAAGCCTGCTACTACAGATGAAACAGCACAGATTCAACAGTATGTATGGCAATTAGCAGGTGCAGCAAACATCAGCTGGTATTTCAACCAGTCCCCTGTGGCTTCAGATTTGGAAGCAACCAGACAAATCTTATTTGTACATTAGTGTTTTGCTCTTTGGGGTACTAAGTTTGATTTGATAGTCTTGTGATGTTTGTACTGTGGAATCATTTGTCCTTTACTCTTGTGAAGAATGGCGGCTCTGATACTTTGTCAAGTTCTAGTAATACTTTTATAAACATCAAAATATTATGAGATTTAGGCCTCAGGAAATTCAGTTTTGAATCTGGCTACTGTGATGAAAATGAACGAAAAATACGGTTCCAGAGAACAGTTATTTACTAAAAGAAAAACAAAGTAGCTGTTTATCTTTCACTTTAATCAGCACACATTATCTAATTAACATATTCCTTTGTTCTTTAGTCACTGTAATTGTAAAAGCAGATTTAGATGTACAATCAAGCTCTGTAAAATGCACATCACTGTTTATGCCCTCCTTTCTCGATGTGTTTCCCCCATTTCAACCCCAGTCTCCATACTCCAGTACAATGGCAATTAATATACAGAGTAAGACTCAAACAACCTTCTTCCTGTATCTCAGTCAGACTCCCTTCTATCCTGGAAAATACGAGAAGGTGAAAAAGTGTCAAAACAGGCAAAAGACTGTAACCTTCAGATCAAACCTTGACAAGCTTGAGATGTGGGCCCACGAAGGCCAAACTCAAGGTCCTGATTCTGGGCTGGGGCAGTCCCTGGTATCAATACAGACTGGGGAAAAAGTGAGTTTAGAGGAGCCCTGGACAGAAGGACTTGGGGCATTCTGGTGAGTGAAAAACTGGATATGAACTAGCAGTGTGTGCTGGCAGCCCGTTCTGGACTGCATAAAGAGAAGTGTGGCCAGCAGGTCAAGAGAGGTGATTTACCCCCTCTGCTCTCAAAACCCACATCTAGAATACTGAGTCCAGCCCAGGGGCTCCCAGTAAAAGAACCATTAATCTGTAATGGGGAGGCCAGAGGAGGGCCACAAAAATGACCAGAGGGCTTCTGGAACCTCTCCTATGGAGACAGGTGGAGAGCTGCGGATGTTCAGCATGGGGAAGGCTCTGGCAGACCTTATTGTGGCCTATATAAAGAGGGCTCATAAGAAAGCTGGAGAGAAGCTTTTTACCAAGGCTTGTAGTAACAGTACAAGGATTAATGGGATTAGACTAAAGAGGGGTAGCTAGGAAGGTGTAAGAGGGTGGATATAAGGAAGAAATTTTTTACTGTGGGGAAGGTGAGGCCCTGGCACAGATTAGCCAGAGAAGTTGTCAGTGCCCCATCCCTGGAAATGTTCAAGGCCAGATGAGGCTTTGAGCAACCTGGTCTAGTGGAAGGTGTCCATGTCCATGGCGGGGAGGTTGGAACTAAATGATATTTAAGGTGCCTTCCAACCCAAACCATTCTATGATTCAGTGACACTAGGTTCTAGCTCTTGATTTAGAGGTGAGCAGTTACCCATTTCTATGAACACAGGATTTTCTACAATGAAACAAAGATGACCTTGATAAAAATGGCCTCCCTGTCAGATCAGATATAAAATACTATGATACACCTTAAAGGTAAGATCTGGTTCACAACTTGTATTGATTGTAGTTGAATTTAAAAAGACTACAGGTAACTGTGTTAGTACTCAAGTTACACTTCCTGCATCACTAAAAATCCAAAGAGGGAAAAGGACTATCTTATTTGGGAATATATTAGATGGAGCAAATAGAACTAGGATTTAAAGGTAAAATGCAGTGTCAAATTTAAGCTAAACATGAAGAAAATAATCTTCTTAACAATAAGAACTTTAAGACATTGGAGTGTTCTCTTGGGAAAGTGATAGACAGCCTCTCACTTCAGCAATGTACACGGAAAGGGGTTTTAAATGTTGTTTGATCTGTGATAGAAAGAAATTGGTGAGTCATTACAATGTACTTTGAAGTCCTGCAGAAAAAGATTTTAAAAAATCTATGCCTTCTAGTCAAGTGTTGTAGCTGCCTCACTGCTCTGTTCTTGATATGGAGATAAGCACAAGAATTTTAAGAACTGATTTTTATGCAATGCCAGATACCACTAGGATCAGAAACAAAATGTTATGGACAGATGAACAGATTCATGTGGTTTTCCTACCAGATACCTAAAGGGCCCGCCAGGCAGTATAAATTACTCCATCCCACAACTGCATTTAACATCCTTTCTGCAGTGAAATTGCCCTGGATATGTCTGTTCTAAATGCAGGAAAAGAGCAGCAAGTCAGCTATATATCTTGAACAACCCACATTGTTTATTTAAATAACCTGGTCCAGAACTGCTAGGGATGAGCACAAACCAATACAGGTTCCAATCACAGCTGAGGCATTCAGGCTCCACAGAGTCTCTACAGCCCCTTCAGGAGCCTTAGCTGCATCCAGGTCCCCTCCCTGTGAAACTCATACTGACCAGACCGCAACAAGATATTGTTGCTCTTCCTGCAAGCACTTGTTCTGGCTTCATGGGAAAACTGAGAGAACCAGTCAAAAAAAGGTTTTTTCCCCACATTTTATTGAAAATAAAAAAAATATATTCCTAGCCCTTTTGCTGAAATTTGGGGTGACTTGGTGAAAAGAAGAGAAATAGGCAGAGGTAAAAAAGATTATTTTTCTCCTGAGAAGAAGAAAATACATGAAAATTCTGGTTTCATATGAAATATTTTAACAAATTCACAATTTTAGCTACTTGACTACTTATTGCCAAATGCCACAAGTGTCTATGCTGGTAACCTCAGAACAGGGTGAGAAGTCACATCCTGTTCCTGAGGTGATCAATGCAGGGGAGACTGCACAACCCACTTTTTCAAAGTATCTGTTCTGGTGAGTACGTGAGAGTGTGAGTAGTGGGGATGTGTGTGTGCATGTGTCTGTGTGTACATATTGAATACAGAAACCTGGTTTTTAGAATATTCACCCAAAACCGATCATGCTCAAGAAGAAAATTATTGTCAGCTGGATTAAATAGTAATGGGGGAATTATAAAGAGGATTTGATACAAAGAAGCAGTCACTGGGAATAGTATAAAAGAAGCATGAAAATTCATAACCGGAGGGAAAGACTTTGCAGTGGAAAGGACAGGAATGTAACCTGATTTGGCAGTGACAGAAGTTGCCCTGGGGCATCACAGCCCCTGCCCAGCCCAGAGGGATGTCCTTGTCACTGTCTGTGCCTGATGCTGGGAGGGTCCTGACCTAGCGAGGGGCTGTTCCCTGCAGGGTACAGACAGCGAGTGGGACCCATTGCAGGTGTGTGCAAACGACCTCTTTGAGCCCTTTCCCATCGCTGTCATGCTCCTGGGGCTTCCACCTCTCCACAGGAGGGGAACGCAGGCAGGGCAGCCCCCATGCCCAGGTGGGTGTGTGTTACTGGCTACACCCCTATCTTCGGGGGGGAGGGTGTGAACATAACTGTATGTGTGCATATGTGGTATGAAGATTTTGGGACTAGTTACAGAAGAATGTTTAGGATGTTGGTTTTATTATTATAATCGTTATTTGCACTATTGTTATTGTTTGTTATTTCTTTTGAAAGTGTGTAATATTGCAGATTATCTACTGTATTAGATATGAGTCCTACACATATTTTTTGTTGACTGACAATTATTTACATGTTGTTAAGAAACCAATAAACTGTTTTGATTCCTTTGTTTAATTTGGACTTTGTGAAATGAGCACTTTTCCCCTTTGTCTATCAGAAAGCACTCCAAGCATTTCTACTGGTCAAAGGAAAACCTTCAAAAAAACCTTGCAAAACCTGATGGAAAATAGATCTGGAGACCCTACAGGCCTGTCAGCCTGACCTCAGTGCCCAGAAAGCTTATGGATCAGATCATCTTGAGTGTGTTCACACAGTACATACAGGACAACCAAGAGATCAGGCCCAGTCAGCATGGATTTAGGAAAGACAAGTCCTGCCTCAACAGCCTGATCTCCTTTTATGACCGGCTGACCTGCCTGGTGGATGAAGGAAAGGCTGTGGGTGTTGTCTACCTGGACTTCAGCAAAGCCTTTGATACTGTCTCCCACAGCATTCTCCTGAAAAAGCTGGCAGCCCACAGCTTGGACAGGTGAACTCTTCACTGGGCTAGGAATTGGCTGGATGGCCAGATCCAGAGAGTGGTGTGAATTTGTGTTGCACCCAGTTGGTGGCCAATCCCTAGTGGTGGTTCCCACTGGTATTGGGTCCAGTGCTGCTCAGTAGCTTTATTGATGATCTGGATAAGGGGATTGAGTGCACTGTCAGCAAATTCATGGATGACACCAAGCTGGGTGGGAGTGTTGATTTGCTAGAGGGTAGGAAGGCTCTGCAGAGGAACCTGGACAGTCTGGATAGAGGAAACGAGACCAATGGCATAGGGTTCAAGAAGACCAAGTGCTGAGTCCTACACTTTGACCACAACCAACCCCTGCAGAGCTACAGGCTGGGGGAAGAGTGGCTGGAAAGGTGCCTGGAGGAAAAGGACCTGGGGGTGCTGTTTGACAGCAGCTGAACATGAGCCAGGTGTGCCCAGAGGGCCAGGAAGGCCAATGGCACCTGGCCTGGATCAGCAATAGTGTGGCAGCAGGACCAGGGCAGTGATTGTCCCCTGTACTTGGCACTGGTGAGGCCACACCTCAAATCCTGTGTCCAGTTTTGGGCCCCTCAGTAGAAGAAAGGCATTGAGGGGCTGGAGCAAGTCCAGAGAAGACAACAGAGCTGGGGAAGGGTCTGGAGCACAGGTGTGATGAGGAGCAGCTGAGGGAGCTGGGGGTGTTTGGCCTGAACAAAAGGAGGCTCAAGGGGGACCTTATCACCCTCTACAAAAGCCTCAAGCTATGCTAGGGGTGGTTCAAGCTGGACATCAGGAGGAATTGCTTCATGGAAAGGGTTGTTAAGGAAAGGGTTGTTAAAAATTGGAATGAGTTGCCCAGGGAGGTGGTGGAGTCACTCTCCCTGGAGGTGTTCAAGAGCTGGTTGTGGCACTTGGTGCCATGGTCTGGTTGACAAGTCCAAAGGTTGGACTCAATAATCTCAAAGGTGTTTTCAATCTAAATGATTCTGTGATTCTGTGGAAATTTCAAATCTTAAAAAATATTTTTTTAATGGCACAAATATTAATTTCTATCACATTATCCCTTCTAACAGTCTCAAATAGTGGTGTTGGATACATAAGATAATTTTACATTACTTTATCTATAAAGGTTTTTGAGAATTTTTCATAGGAGATACTGACTTTTGTGAAGGCAAAAACAATCCATCAGATTTTGGCAAAGATAGATGTTTACCCACAGACACAACATGAGACATGTGGTGTTAAAAAATTCCAATATTCTATTTTATGCATTAAGATTAGTTCCTCCCTAACGCAAATGCCAGAGCTGAAAAATGAATTTAAATTCTGTCCTCACAAAAAATTAGGTATTTTCTTTCAAAATTTTTGTTACAGATTTTTGCAGAGTGATAGTGTAAATCATAAGACTTACAAGAGGATACATGAGTTTACAAGAAGCCTCAGGACAGCTTTCAGTTAGTCTAAATTGGCCCTTGTTAAATGAAATCTAGTGTCATTTTACATCATCCTGTGAAATCTTATGCTAAGACTTTGTATGATAAATTATAACACTATGAAATCATTCATCTAAGGAATTCCACTGAGAAATTCATTTTTCCATTTTCTCTAGCTTTTGACTGTATGTAGTGATTTTAGAAGAGTCTTGTTTGCAAATGACATAGAATAGGAGATACATTTGGAAGACATTTTCATATGAAAGAAAAGAAAAAGGAGCTCAAATGTCTGTAGAAGTCTGTGTGAAGTCCCTGCATAAACTGGAAGCACTATCACATATTCAGGTAATTGTCTTATGAGCACCCCAATTTTGTTGTGGAAGTGAGATATTTACTTGCAAATGACTCCATAAGGGAGGTTTCCATAAAAATCATACTCTGTAAAAAAAACCTAAAAACCAACCAAACAGAAAAACCTCAACAAACTTAAAATATCTAAAAAACTTGTGAGAAATAATCATCAAGATATCATTTCAATGCCATCTGTCTAACTTTCCAATGCCTGATGCACTCCACAGTGGAATGAGCTCAAGGTTTATCACTCAAAAATGTGAGCATTTTCTACACCCTTTGTTCAGTTTGATTTTTTTTGTTTTCCACCTCTGAAAAAAATCTATGAAATAATTTTAAATATTATCAATTTCTACTGGGCAGCTGAATGCTATCATTCAAACAAACAAGCAAACAGAAAAAGAATAAAAGAAAAACAACCTCTCTTCATTCAAGGATTCAGTATGCTTGTTTTGGAAAGCTGAGGCTTGTTCCACTTCACTAAGAATATTTAGTTCACTGAGATTTATGAATACAACTGCTTGCAAAAAAAAAAAAAAACAAATCACTATATCATTTTGTGTAAATGCATGTGTTGCAGTACAAATTCTCAAAGAAGCCACTTATATTTTTAGGAAAAGAAGAACCTGGTAAACAGCCAGAACCTGCAGAGGCACCAAATTGTAAGGGTCTGATCCTGTCTCAGATTATTCATTGTCAGCTCAGTGTGTTTTAATCTAACTGCAGAACAAGTATCCAATAAGATGTTCAGTAGTTTTAGTAAGCACTCAGAAACTGGAACTGAACAGAAATATTTTTTTCTCCGGGAATTGTTTTAATTTAAAAAATAATAAACAAAATTTTGTTCCCTTTTTTATTAGAATATGAAGTTTTGTTGGAGTTTTTTAAAGCTTAAAGCAGAAGTTAATTTCTGTTTATGGAGTGGGGACATATATGCACATAAGTATGTCTTAAATTCACTGTTCTTCCATTTTTTCACTTTTAGTGTGGTCCCTTTTTTTTTGCCTATCTTAAAATTACAGAATAAATCAGATGGGAAGAGGCTTCAAGAGGTTTCTAGTCCTGGCCTGTGTTCACAGCTTTGTTAGGTATGAGATCAGACCAGGCTTCTCAGGGATTTTTCTCAAAAGACCTACAAGGATGCTGATTGCCCAACCTTCCTGGACCGCCTGCTTCACTTAACTTCCTGGACCAGCCTGGACCTCCAGTATTTCCTGCCTACTGTTCTTCATCCTGCTGAGAAATGCTGAGGTCCTTGGCCTGGACAGTGGCAGGTGGCTGTTGAGACCCTGCAACAAGCCCAGCTTCCCTGGCACCTTCTCACAGGGCCACTGCTCCTATCCTGACCATCCTGAGGGTCCCCCTGTGCTTGCCTTGGTTGATCAAAGTCTGTTTTCCACTGGCAGACCCAACTGGATGCAGGACTCCAGGTGGAGGGATGATCCCTTCCCTCAGTCTGAGGGTGGTAGTGTTTCTAATTCAGCCCAGGGAGCTGCCAGGTCACGCCCTGGCTCCTGTCCCACCTATGCCAGAGGGAACACCAGAGCCTTTCCCACAGAGCAGCTCCCCAGCCTGCCACTCCCCACCTTGAAGGTCTTCCATCCCTGGGGCAGGACTTGGCATTCCTTGTTGAATTGCATAAGGTATTTGCAGGTACTCATCCCTCTGACTTGGAGTTTTCTCTCAACAGCAACCCTGCCCTTGGGTATATCCACTCCTCCTACTGCTCCCTCCTCCTTGGTGTCATCTGCAAATCTGACGTGTGTACTCCATGCCACCATCAAGGGTGTTGACAGAATTATTAAGCCAAACAGATCCATTCTTGTTCCCTGTTTTGCTGTTGCACTTTTTTTTGAAGTGTTTCCTTAAACATTAAAGTGAGGAAAAAAAGATTAGTTTCCACCCTTACAACACTTATGAGTTTTTAGCCTTTTTTGTTGATTCTTTTTTCTTTCCTTTTTTTCATTTGCAGTAAAAGGTGAAAAGCAGAATATATGGTAAAAGGGAGAAAAAACTCTAAACAGAAAATATTGACTTGAAAAATCAAGGCTCTTTTCCAAAATATTTGCAATGTAAAATACAAGTTGATAGGGAAAGAACCTTGCAAAACAAAAGAGATTTTGATATTTTTAAAAGAATTTTTAATTACTATTCTTATTTCTCCCAATATAGCATATATTCCCCCTCTGAAAACTACATTTAAATTACACAATTTAAAAAATGTTAGGTTTATACCTACACTGAGTTGATTAAATTGAGCAAGGAACCAGCCACATCCAGAAGAGCTGGATGCAGTTACTCTGGATCAATGATTGTGATAAAGACAGAAAATCATAATCCGACTAATGAAACACCCTTGATATATTTGTTGGATGAAAATTGCTTTACATACTGTATAGATTGGAGATATGGTCCTGTTGTCATTGCCGAAGAATTAGCACAGAATCAAACAATTAGCCAGGCAAGAATGTTACTAAACCTTTTGCAACCAGGGAATGTGTAAGCAATTATTTTATCTCAATTGTGACAAGAGAAAATTACATTTAAACTGTGCTGCCAATAAACACAGCAACCTTTCCTTTTCCAGGATTGGTGCCTCAAGCAAGACCTGAGTGATTCAGACTGGAAAAGTTTCTGAGCATTTAAAAAATTCATTAATCCTGATTATCTGACATCTCCCCTGATAGATTAAAGTCTTAAAAGGTTTCTTTAAACTTCTTCTCTGCCAGAGCTTTACTTTGAGCTTTGGAATCACAGAACAGGACAGTAGGGATACCTGAAAAACACCTCGGTGAAAGCAGGGTCTTGGATCACATTATCTGTGGCCCTGGCAAAACAAGTAAAAATATTTCTGGTGATGGAGACACACCAGTTCTCTGTGTAACTTATTCAAATGTTTAATTGTTCTCACCATAAAGACTTATTTCATGTACCTAGACAGAATTCACCTCTGTGTTCACAGCCTGTTGTCCTGTGCATCCTTGTGCAGGAAGTAGCTTCTCCTTCTTTGTTGCTACTTTTGAGGTATTGAAAGGCTGTGATTAGATTCCTCCTCTTGAGCTTTCTCTTCCCTAGGCTGGATGGTCCCAACTTTTTCAAACTTTTCTCATATGTGTACTTCATCCT
Organism: Eulacestoma nigropectus; assembly: GCA_013397775.1. Classification (NCBI taxonomy): domain Eukaryota; kingdom Metazoa; phylum Chordata; class Aves; order Passeriformes; genus Eulacestoma; species Eulacestoma nigropectus. The sequence continues at coordinate 150,916 of VZTE01001923.1, forward strand.
GTTTTTCATGTCTTTTGAATGGAGGGTAGACCAAAACTTAGCATTCTTTTTCATATCTGGCCTAACTAATCACACTTTATCACCTGCTGTATATATTCTTACTGATTCATGCAGCAAACAAGTTTGCTGCAAGGGTTCACAGCTGACCCGTGTTCAGCTTGCTCTTCACAGCCCCCTCTAGGTCTTTTCCAGGATCTACATCCCAGACGTCCATCCCCCAGATGTTACTGCTGCTTGGGATTATTCCAACCGAGGTGCAGGACTTTGCATTTCTCTTTATTAGACATCATGCGTTGTATGGTTTGCAGATCTTTCAGCTTGTCTATGTCTCCCTGTATGATGGCTCTTCCTTCTGAAATATCTGCTTCTAATCCCAGTTTGGTATCTACTCACCCAGTCACTGAACAGAAGTCAAGACATGTCACCATTTCCACCTACCCAACATGGTTCAGATTATAAGATCTAAAGAAAAAAATGCTCACAATAAAAGGTTTGCAATCAGGAAAATATGAGTAAAGAGAATAAATAACAACTATACAATATGTTTAAAGAAACAGCATGAAAGTATGTAAAGATTATTTGGAAGCATCAGACAGAATTCTAGATCTATGCAATCCATTCTTCTATGTAAAATATAACAGTAGATTAATGATACAGAAAACAGAATAAAGACACAGTTGACACATAAAACTCATATTTATATTCAGTTATAACACTGTTATGGCAATTAGCCTACCTCAGAAAAATGTACTTATAAAAAGCAGGTAATAGGCGGTTAAACTAACAGGGAAGGAGGAACGAAGATGCCATGCTGAAGCTTCCTCCAGTTGATGAAGAAATGGCTGTACAAACGCCTCTGGCCTTGGGAATGACTGAAATGTTAATAAGAGTTGGTTGCATTTACTATGCAAGGCTATCACCCTTAATTTTGCTGGCGGAAGATGAAGGAATTCACACCAAAGAAAAGCTCTGAGTTCCTGTCTCTGATCTGGAGAAGTTCATGGTGCCTGGATCAGTTGGATGCTGAAGTAGCTGCTGCTCATCAGATGCTGTAACATGTTCTGTTTGGAATCAGGAGCTTCAGCATTGCCCTTGGGCTGCAGCCAACACAGGCTTTTTTGGTAACTATTTGCACCTTTATCTTTCAATAATCTGAACTCTATGACCTTTACAAGCCAAGATTATTGTCTCACTGAAATATGGCAGCTAAGAATATAGTCCAGCATACAGGAATTAGAAGTCTAAAATTTAGATAATCTGTTTGTACTCCAAAAATCCTTTATCTTTGAAAGTTTCTATCTTCTTGCTCAAATGGCTTTAACAGCTTTCTGTTCCCCCCCCCCTCAAAAAATAGAAAATAATCTCAGAAATATTTTTTCTATGTATAAATGCTCAAATTTAAATAAAAAATAATGTTAATTGCTTCTAATGAAACGTTCAGACATAAAAGCCTTTCAATTTCTTAGACACTTGCATCTCTTCACTAAATTTCTGCAGGCATGTCTGGATTTTTTAGTTTATTTGATATTTTCTCAAACACCTCGAGTACTCTTAAAACTATGCTGAGAAGTGTATTTGGAATGACAAGTGTAGGCACATTATAAATTGTTTATAAATTTTGCTTCTGAATTCTCTTCATCATACATTTCCATTCACTTACTTGGCAATTAATTTCCAGTCAGAGAAAACTTTAATAAGATTCACTCACTTAATTGCTCAGTCTGTCACTGCCTCACTTTGTCTGGCCTCTCAGACACATTAAAAATTTTAACAAGAATTTGCTGGCTACACAATATAAGTACTGGTCAATTAATTTACCAGTAGTACCCATAACACCCAGAGCTTACTTCTCAAAATTACAATTTTTCATTAGGATAGAGTTACTACTTCTAGTTTCTCCCTTTACACAGGTAACAGATTACCTAGCAATTTTCTACATTAATGTAAATAAATAGATACACTTCTAAATGTTGTCTTTTTCAGGCAAGTGTGCTACCCATTGGGAACTGTTTTGGCTGGACATATAGCTGGTCAAACATAATTTCTAGTTTATTAACTGTACAACAAAATTTATCACAGCAGTGTAAGACAGGAAAGAAAAAGAATGCTTAGAATTACTCATCTTAATATCTTTTTTCTCTTCCTTGCCAGATATTAAGATATAAAGGGGACTCTAGAACCAAGAATACAATTTGGTAAATATCTTATACTAATCGATTTCAAGATTTCATGTTACTGCTGCTCTTCTTTTTTATCAGTAAAGAAAAGAACATTTTATGGATAATTATCTCTGGGGAAAATTTTATTATATGAGTTAATAAAGAAAGAAAACTACACCACTACAGAAAATATTGTTTGCTAGTCATAAACATTCTAAGAACTTTTTCCGTATCTTTAGATTTACTTATATCACATGACTATAATTTTTATCTTCAGAGAGATACATCAGAGAGTTATATTAGCACAGAATGGCAGCCATCCTGGGACTCAGGAAACAAAGATTGTGCTCAGCCAAGCCAAAAATATTATTCACATGAAAAAATTCCCAAAGCAATGAAGACAAATCCTTGTCTGCAGAGGATGTGTAGTACAACAACAGCACACTTTGTGATGAGAAAAGACAAAGTGTTGTTCCTCTATGAAGTCCTGATCAGCAGTTGTACAGTCAGGAACTCTGTTTAAGCTGTGTTTGGTGGAATGAAATGATGGAGAAATGAAAGGTTCAAAATGTTCCACGATTTAGTAAATAAGCCCTTCTGAAAGGTTTGGGGTTTTTTCCAAAGTACCCACTCACAGTTAAGCAATGACAATTCATTCAGAAAGAATGGTGTGAAGCCAAGAAAATGTTGCTCTCAAGGATGTGTCCCTGAGCACCTCAGAGGAGTCCCATGCCAGCAGTGTATGAGATGCTGGTGTCAGAGATGGGGAGGGACACTGAACCATGCTCACATTGTTTTGAGTAAACAAAGCAATTATTTCAACAAACACGAAAGAAATTGAAACACAAGCACAGGGATGTACTTAAAAGTGCAATGTTTCCGTATTTTAACTTTACACTTTATTAGAGAAAATGGGAGGAGTGGCCCATCTTGCTAAGATTTATGCAGAACCTTGTGGCATTTGTAGTTAGACTAAGCACATAGCACAACCTGTGAAGAAATAATTTTAATAATTTTTGAAACTTTAATGCTTTTGGTAACACACCTTTTAACAACTTACAGAGACATACTGATGTTATAGATAATGCTGCAACTCAGAAGATCTCTGAGGATTTTCAGGTTTTGTGTGTCACAGGTGTGAATAGAAATAAATTAATAATGCAACATTGTTCAGTAGAAACACTTTGAAGTAATGAGTCAGCTTAATCTAGGAGATGCTGTTCCCCTGGTTTCTCTACAGGGAAAGGAAATGGCAATAGAAAATGCACAAGGGCAAAACAAGGAAACAAATGTGCATGACAGGACACAAACCCAAGGGCCTGACGGAGTAAGACAGGAAGCTTTGGGCAATGAAGAAGTCTGCAGAAGTTCACAGTGATTAACTGTGACAGTGCCTTCACTTCTGGGCTTGCGTCTCTGTTGTTGGTTCTAGGGGCATACCCTGTTTGTGTCTGCTCCCATGGCAGGGACAAAGTCTAGCACCTTGACTCCTCTCTTCACACTCTCCTTTCTGCATAAGGGAACTCGAGTCTTCCTCTGGGCATGCAGTGGCCATAATGTGCTATCCAGGGGGCACTGGGAAGCCCAGGATCCCAGGCTGAGCAGTGACTCACATGTTCAGATGCCTGAGGAGCCAGCTGCCATCAGAAGATGGTGCAGCACTAAGACAGGTTACAGGCTCAGTGGTTACATTGAAAACAAAACCAAGCTGAATGCTGTGGGCTGATCATCCCTACAGACTAATTTCTAACATATTCACAAGGCACAAGTGTGGCTGAAGCAAACTAGATTTCTGCTGGACATTCCTGGCCATGATCCAGACAAGAGCATGCACCAGTAGGGACCAATGAACTCCACAGGCAAAGCGGAAAAATGTGCACCAGCTTTGTTTCTCTTTGCTGTATGAGGTCTTCTAACAGTATCTGGGATCTTAGCACACCTTTGCATGCCCTCCCTTTTGTTTCAACACTCTGCTAAGCTGTCACATTATGCTCACATTATTGCAGGTACTTTGGACTGAAAAAACTACTCACAGAAATTATATATTAGAGCCACAGAGCAGCATGTGGGGCACTGACTTACAGTTGAATACTATTGAATACTGTGGACATGTATTACCATGTATTATCATTCATCTCAGGAAAGAGAAAAATTTATTTTGCAGTAATTTATTTATTTATTACTCCAACCAATGATTCAGTTGTAAAGTCTGTTATAGCTCTCCACAGGGTAAAGCCGGGAAAGTAATCATGATTGAGGATTCTTTTTTAGGTTGTGAGCGTGTTCCTAAACCACAAATCTAGAATATCCTCATGGATGGAATCTACATAAAAAACATTAACTACAGTGAGCTGAGGAAAGCAAGGTGGCATGCTCCACAAAATCTGGAGCCACCCCTGGATCTCATTGTCATAAAGGGATCAGAAAAATAAAGCTCATGTCTAGGAATGGAGCCACATGAACTGCTTACTGATCTAGGCAAACACACTAAGATTCAGTGTTTGAGGACCTGATTCATTAGCTTGTTAAAAATCCAACAGCTTTTACCAGATTGCAAACTTTCAGTAAATTACTGCTGCTGAATAACTTGGCATAGGCTTTGACGAGAGTAGGAAATACAAATAAATAATTAAATAAAACCACTGAAAATCTTATATATGCTGCTTTCATAGAATTCTGCCCTGAGTGGAACCTCAAAGTCGGCCAGTACTGTCACACACCATTCCAAAAGAAGAGCAGTAAGGCAGCTCCTCAGCTTCAAAAAGCTTCCTACTCAGAAGGGCAGATGTTCAAGTGGTGTATAGCTTCCCCCAGCAGAGCTAGTGACAGCAGGAAAAGGTGCAGAAAAACTTTTTCCTCTCACCATCTGATGATCAAATCATCATCTGATATTCAAATATGATCTTCTTTAGCGTTTTGTGTGCAATGGAGGCTGAGGTATAAAGAAAACTCTGAGAGGCTACTTCCTTTAACTTGCACAAAATTCTCAGGTTCCTTTTCCTTACTGGCATATCTCTCCTGAAAAGATAGTAATTGTGTTCATTTTCATGATAAGACAGAAGCCTGGGAAAATAAACTGATTGTTTGACTTTACTATATAT
>VZTE01001923.1:156299-199214 GCA_013397775.1 Eulacestoma nigropectus
CCAGTATACTGAGTATACTTTAAAAATATAAAAATCATTGCACAAGCTTGACATTATAGTTACTTTAGCACACTCCATCTTTCAAATCCCAATACAGGAAAAAAGAAATCAGTTATTCATGCACTACATTCAGCATTCAGAAGCTATGAAATTTTTCTTGAAGTCAGACATTATATGGCTCTTCTTTGTTCAGTTCTCAAGAGGAAAAAAAAGGCCTGTGAGGACAGAAACAATCTGTGTTATGCTGTGTTGAAATTTGGGATTCCTTTGTTGTGCTGTATTAAGTGCTGCCATGAGGAAAGATGAGGTCAAGGGGAAAAAAATCATGCAGGATTCCACAAGGCCATAGCTTCCATTGCAGTGCTGAAGCTCAGATTGTTGCTGTGAAAAAGTTGTTAGACAAATACACAAAGGGCATTTTAAAATCATTTTAATAATAAAATATATGTCAGAACCATACTGAAAACTAGACTTCAGCTCAGTGAACTGTGTTCTCATGCATTATACAATGCCAATTGCCATGCAAATAGCTATGAAACAAAGTTAAGAGTAATTTAGGAGTTCTGTGTTTCACCAAGTAAATGTCAGAAAGCACTTGGTGCTTTACATTCTAAAAAACATCTTATGACAATTAAGATGAACAGGTACAGAAAGGCTGGGGAGCAGAAGAGACCGCTGAAAGTCCATTTCAAATTATGGGGCAGAGATTCCCTTCAACTCAAAGATTATCTTCAATTTCAAAAATTTTTCTGGGGTTGAAGACACACCTGGATCTTTAAGAACTCTTTAAGAATCTAAGGAGTGAAACACACTAAAGATTCGGAGATTCTTTCCCATGACAACAAATGATTTAGGCTCATGTTTTTAGGTACAAATTACTTTCTTAACTCGTTAAATGCAATAGAGATTGCACCTTTCAGGACAAAACATATCTGTGGCCTGTTTTTATACTATGACTTTTCTTCTCAAAACAGATATATCATGATTGTCTAGTCATGCATACTATCTGTCTGACATTGTGCTTGGCCTCTGCTTTAACTTCCACCGGCAACTTCTTGTGGTAGAGGAATCTGCACGTGGAGGGACTAATTCGCCACCCCTTTGGGTGGCATGAACCTGACTGAAGCAGGCTTGGCACCAACTTTGCTGTGTCCAAGTTTTTCTAAAGACATTTCAGCAGATCTTTGGCCTTAGATATGCCTCAAAGGTCACTGTTTCCACTCTGCACCACTGTCTCTCTCTCACTAAGAAGACAAAGAGAGCAGAGGACCTGTGACTACTAAGAAGTGTGAAGATGCTGGAAAGGAATCTCCTGTCAGACAGTCCCAGTGGTATGAACCTGCCTAATGCCTTCTGCTAGCAAGGAAACCAGTTTACCCAGGTGCCAAGACTTCTTTTTCAGTTGATTCAAAGAAGCGGAAATTTTTTGCAAGTATTTTATAAAAATAGTAAAACAATGCTACCTGTGCAATGATCACAGAATCACAGAACATGCTGAATTGGAAGGGAACCATCAGGATCATCGAGCCCAACTCTTGGCCATGCACAAGGCACCCCAAGAATCACACCATGTGCCCAAGAGCATTCTCCAAATGCTTCCTGAACTCAGTCAGGCTTAGTGCTGAGTTAGTGACCCATTTTTGGAGGGGCCTGTTCCAGTGCCCAACCACCCTGTGGCTGAAGAACTTTTCCCTAATATGCAACCAAAGCCTCCTCTGACTCACTTCAGGCCATTCCCTTGGGTCCTGCCACTGGTCACAACAAGGAAGAGATCAGTGCCTGTCCCTCCTCTTCCCCTCACCAGGAAGTTGTAACTGCAGTGAGGCCTCCCCTCAGTCTTCTCCAGGCTGAACAGACGAAGAGACCTCAGCTGCTCCTCACACAGTTTCCCCTCCAGACCCTTCATCTTCCTCATTGTCCTCCTTTGGACACCCTCTAACAGCTTAATGTCTTTTTTATACTGTGGTAACCAAACCTGCACACAAGACTTGAGGTGAGCCACACCAATGAAGAGTAGAGCGGGACATGATGTGTTAATAAAAATAATAACTGGGTACATATACATCTTGCAGTTCTTCTCCTCCTGCCTTGAAAGAGACTTCTACAGCACTAACTTTATCTCTAAGGACAAGTGCACAGTGTTTGCTATTTGGTTTGGGGATTTGTTTTTTGGGTTTTTTTATTATATTATCCACAGAGTTTATCTAAAAGAAGGAAGGCAGAAATAAAGGTCACAAGTGAATAGGGAAAAACAAGAACAACGATACAACTCCTCTCCTTCCTTAATCTCATGGGTCCTAGCAGTCATTAATGAAAAAATATATTTTTGTCTTTTCAGATTCCTTTAGATGTAAATCATTAGAGTCAGGATTGTAGCAAGGTACGGCAAGTGACAGGGAGGGTCTCCTGGCACTTGGCAAAGACTGGTGTGGCACATGTCAGCCCTGAAGAGAATTGCAGCTTTGGGCTGTTGTTTGGGGTATAACTGGCACACAGTGTGTTAGGAAAAAGCGTGCTAGAAGTTCCTGCTTGCCTATAATTCAGGCAAAATTCAGTCTCAACTGAATACTGAGTGAAGCCAGAAACATCTGCTAAAGCTGTCATGGGAGCTCTAGTTTCAGAGTAATGTGTGCTGAGAGAGGAGAGAAATGGATGTTCAACAGGTGCCTCATGGAGACGAGTGGCTTTTTCAACATCTTATAAAAAAAACTTCATAGAGACAAGTTAAGGACAAGAGTGCATTATACCAGAAACACTTACTTAAAACAGTTCTAATGGAGAAAAAGGTATTACACAAAGAAGAAATTTCATATGTTGGAAGTCTTAGGGAAAATGGATCAAAAATACTTAAAGATCACACAGATGTGTATTTCAAAGGCAAAGTTCAGGTAAAAACAAAGTCAATTACAGGCGTGAATGACAGAAAGGATGGTCTTAGAAACATCCAACATTTTCAGAATTCAGATGATAAAGATGATGTTAGAAACATGTTGATATAGAGGAAGTCTAAGCACCATCAATTTGATGGTAAAAGTTATAGAATGGGGTCAGTCCAAATACCTCAATCATGTAAGAAGTTATGGAAGAGTCATTGGAGCCCCTTGTACACAAGAAACAAAGAAATTAAATCCAACAGAACAAGAGCTACAATGATATTAGAAGACAGATACATACTGCTGAGTATAGCTTTATTTGTAGGAATAGGATATTGTAGAAATTCCAGTTTTTCTTAGATTTAAAAGAACAAAACTAAAATAGCTAACCTAGAAATGCAATTAGATTGATTAAACGTGGAAATTGTCACAAACAAAATGAGGAACTGGAACAAAAATCCCCATGGTGTTGAGGAGTGTTCATGTGTAGTTGTATTTGCAGAGACTAGATCTCCAATTTTAATTGAAAATTTTACAGTAAAGAAATATATATCTTGACCTAAATAGTACCTGGAAATATACCTGGTTTTGACTTCCAGCATCCTTTAAGATCTAATTTTAACTAAGCTATTAACTGGTGTGACAGTTTCTGTCAGACAAAATTCTTTGTTAGGTCCTCATTGCTACATAACATCAGTACTACATAAAATTGAATATTAATGTTACAGATGAATAACTATGAAATTATTTAAAGATAACCTTTAAATGCCAGATGTTACTACTGTAAGCAAGGGGCAAGAGGTATCTCGCAGAAAATTGGGTTGATAAGCAACAAACCCTGTTGTTTCACCCTCTGATAACAAGATAGCTGCACAACCTGTATTTAAAGAAAGCAAATTCCTTATCACCTTGTTTTTCTGTGAAGAAAATTAAGCAAGACAAAGTTTGTGCTACTTCTTTTTCTATTTGCAGTCAAGATGAAAATAAGCAGCATTTTAAGAACACCTGGGCAGTGCATGTTTTACTTCTGTTTAGCAGATAAGGCATTCTGTGTGAAAGTTTTCACTTTGGAAATTGTTATTGCATTCTGCATATGCTACTCTACAGTTTCAGAGGAAAAGATAAGCTTATCACCTTAGTTTTTATTTCATTTTTTTTCTGCACTAGGATGTCTGTACGTCTCCATCCTGCTGCTTCTCTGCAAAATAGTTTCATTGCATGAAATGAGAAAGGACAGGAGAATGAATAAATTTTTCTCTGCCCTTGAAATCACAGTGCTTTTAACCTAAAGGAATCTGTGTGTTTCTGCTCTGCCCTGAGCAGCTTTAAAAGTGAGAGTGGAAGGTGACAACATAAACTGTTACAATAACTCTCTTAGGAGCTGCCTTGCTGCAGATGGATTTGATAGTAATGTGTTTGTCAGACTTCTAGCACTCCTACAATCCATCAGCTAAGGACAGTTTTGAGTGAGCGTCCTGAGTGGTGATCATAGCAATTGCACCAGTAAACTGTTTCTAATCTGACCAAATGGCCATGAATAGGTTTTATTGCTTAATGGAGAGATTGTATTGTTAAATACTCTGGCAAGTTTTATTTTTCTATTTTTGTGGGTTTTTTGTTCTTTTCTGAAACACTGTATTGATGTGAATGGCAAGTATTCATTGTGCCTGAAAAAATGAGGTAATTGCAAAAGGCCAAGGCCATATCATAATTGCAAATTGAACAATTCTGTTATTACAGATTAGATGCCTGGAAATTATTTGATGTTGAGTAAGAAGCAATTTCTTTTTCCTCCTGCCCCCTAGGACAAAATATCGAATAAAAAACATTTAATTAAGGCTATTCTCCAGGCTACTGAATTGTTTCCACTAAATGTCCACCTCTCCTGACTTCTGCTCATTTTGGGAAATTAATAGAAAGCAATTATGTCTTAGAACTGTTTTGTCTTTTTGCTGTAATCAGTCGACTCCTGTGCAGGTCTCCCACCTCTTAATGATGATATTTTATCTTGTAATCAGTGTATGAGATGTTCTTTATATTGATATGTACTTCAAGCTGTTTCTATTTGTTAGCTTTTTGCAAAGTTAAAGAACATCCTATTTCAATTTGGACAGACTCTACATAGAGTATAGAAATTTAATGTGAGTATTTTGCAGAAGAACTAGCAGAGGTATATTTAAACACAGTCTGATTTTATTTTTTTAAGTGGCACTGTGATTGTGTGTGTGTGCAGGTGGAGAGGATGTGAGTGAGGACATCATGGTTAACCTCTGTCATCCGGGAAAGGACACAGCACACTGGTAGTATGTTATGTTTTGGAGAGGGGTAATACCTACACTTTAGATCTGGTCCCTGAAAAATGGCAGAGATCTCACTTCTAATTTCAGATTCCTTTTTTTTTTTTCCCCTCCAAACTGAATAACAACCATATCAGTGTTGGATTTTAATATCATTATATATTAACATATCATATCTCAAAACCAAGACTCCTTTCACAGAGAAGTCTTTGGAGAAAAGGAATATTTCCTTTGGGGAAGTATTAAGTGTCACATCTTTAGGCATACATAGTCTCAATGACTGCACTGGAATCTCTGACTTGCACATTTAGATTCAGAACTCAAAAATACTCTGAAAGTAAGTAGTCTTATCAGGCTAGTATTTAAAAGCCCCAGGTGCTCTACCAAGTCTTACCTTTACTTATATTATAGTATTTTTTAGTTGTAAGAAAGTTGCAGAAACTCCCTTTTAAATATAAAACCAAGATGGGTGTTAAAAAATATCATCAAGATTCTACAGCGCAGTGGGACAGGACAATAGACCTGGCAGCTGAGAACTGTCTCGGATGTTTTAACTGTAGTGCCTAAAAATCACTCAGGTGCAATTCACCATTTTTTATAATGAACAGATAGCGCTACTTTTTGAAAAATATCCCAGATTTAACACCCTAAAGGATTAAAGGATAGATAAAATACCAGATGAAACTTTACTGGAGGCAAGCTGAATGTCCATCCCAAGTACAAATACATGCATAAACCACTATAAGATTAATATTTCCTTTGCGATTCGATGCACACCTCAGTTTAACCTTTGCTTAATTTTTGCAGTGTATGTAAGTACATTGCTGAATCAGTGCCTCAAGTAGAATAATTACATTGATGGCATTTGACTTGTATCAGCTGGAAGCCTGGAGGTTTGGTTTTCCCCAACACTACCTTTGGTAATTGTACAGGCTTGTTATTGCTAGAGGTACCCAGAGCCAGTGGACTTCAAGACACAGGGGGTATTGCCCACCCTCCTCTGATTGTTCATATAAGATTCTCAAAAGAGTAGCTGAGAGAAAAAGTCCCTTCCAGCAGTTTTGATATTTTTGACACAGCCTTTAAGAGTAAATTTTGTTGCTGGATCTGATATTAAATGATTGCATTTAACTGTTACACTGAGAGTAACTGAAGCTTTTGGAGCTTTCTGCTTCACATTGAATCAAGAATGTCTAATGCACACTCACACAGAGGACTCTCTGGTCTCCTACCTGCACTGTAACCAGTTGCTGTCCCTAGAGCTGCACATCTGCAGCAGCTGGCCTGGGCCCCACAGTCCCCTCAACCTCACGCCTCTCTTGTAGGCTGGCACTTGGCATAACCTCACACCCCTCAGCCAAGCTCGCTTGCTGTTCATCTGTGGTCATGCACACAGATCACTAACACAGAGTGCACACACATTGAAAACAATTGGAAATGGGATTCAGCTGGAGGATAGGATAAACTGTGCTGCCAGTAGCCTGTTTGGGCATCACTAGTCCTTTTTAATCTCCTTTTCCTTTTATTTTCTCATATTTGTGCCTCTTGTACCTACCTTACTCCTTCCCCCAAACAATACTTAAAACACCCTGTAAAAGGTTTTGCACAATCCCAAAATGCTCTTCCATCCTGTATCCCATAGGCAGGATAAAAAAATAAAAACTTTAGTTTATATGGTGGTGCAAAGAGAGTTTCTTTCAATGATTCATATTTGTGGGTTATAAACCAGGTTTGGCGGTCCTGTCTTTCTCCTTTGATAGTTTTGGGGACAGCTGATTCAGTGTTCTGTAATTTTCACTGATTAGATTTTCACTGATGAGGTTACTAGAAGTCCTCCTCCTGTCACTCTTCCCCTGGTCTTTGCGGGGTCTCTCTGTCTGATTCTGCACAGTGTTTCCTTAGAAAACCTAGAAGTTTTCCTTCCTTCACTCCAGTTTCCTTTACCCTTCCTTCAACTTTGGGCCTGGTGGTGGAAGCACTCCTGTACCACAGGTAAACCTTTGCACTTCCTATTTTCACCCGTGAGTTACAGTCAGGACTATAATTTCTAAGACAGCTGCTGTGGTGAGTGGAAGGAGGTAGTCTCAGAAGATACCTCCATTATACTTAAACATGAAAATACTGCTTAGCTGATCTTTATGTTCTGCCTTTGTAGCTGGGGGCATGCTTTGCTCTGTCTATATGAGGTGTTTGAGGAACCCGTGTTAGGCAACAGAGTTAGTAGTGCACATGTACTTACTCCCAGTCCACACCAGTAAACTATCACATAGAAGAGTTCAGTAAAAGATACAAGACTTGGAGAAAGGCAAGTAGTTGTACAATAATAGCACTTTTTGGTCACTGGCCTTGCCTATTGTCAGGTATTTTGCCTTCTGTCTGACATCAGTTACATTTCCTAAATACCCTCAATCTAGACACACATATTGTGAGCACCACTTGTGAACTTTGGGAAAAATTTAGGTCATAGATTAATGTATTTTTGGAAGAAAAGTTATGTTAATCCTTCTGGTATTGTCTATTGATAATATGTTAATCCTCACAGTATTGTCTGTGGATAATTTAAAGAAGCCAAGAAAAATGAATAAATTTTGCTCTAGGGAGAAAAGCATATAACGGCAGCTTCTGTTGTCAGCCACTGTCCTACTGGGCTGATGCTGCAACTACAGAAAACAAAAATGATTCTCATTGACCTAAAATGTGAAGACAATTTTGCTAGTTATGACAGAGTACCATATGGGGAAAAAAAAAATATAGCAAGATATGGTTTAGTGATATGCCTCTGCATGTGCATGTATGTGTTTAATGCTCTCCAGCAGAGGAGAGAAAGCATACATTTTATTTCACTTTTGAGATAGTAGCAGGGTCACAGTGCTACCAGTAAAAAAAATGCTCTAAGAATATTTAAGGTCAATATTTGAAGATGTCTGTTGTGTGATAGAAAGACAAAGGATCTTTTCACTGGATAAGATTAAACAAAGTATATTAAAATCTCTCACTTTTAATTCTATACAGAATTGAATTACATTCTTTTAGATTTGATTTTTTTTTTAAGCAACAGAGAATGTGCTGTATAGACTTACAAGGGAAAAGCACCGAGTCTGCACTGTTTTCCACATTTACATGGGTAAGACCTTAGAAACTGGGAGTTGTTGGACTGTAGAAGAAACCAGATCTATGAAAGAAAACTGTGGCTTTTAAGCACTTTTTAAATATATCCTGAAAGTCACAGACTACAATGCTAATGATATTCTAATGCTTTCTAATGATAACTGATGCTGTGGTGGCTCTTACTGAGTACTCTTTTCCTCTCTAGTTACTAATATAACAGGAAGACATTTGAGAGACTAAGGCAACAGAATCACCACGAGCTTCTGTAATGCAGAGAGCAGCTGAAAGCCACCGGGTGAACACCAGCAACAGCACCAACAGCACCATTCCAGAGATGAGGAAGGGTCGACAGTGCAGCATTAAGCTATGTGATAACTATTCTGTCATGTAATAGTCCTTTGAAGTTGCTAGCATTAGAGCACCACGCTAACCTTTATAAACTTGAAGTGTTCATCCATACAAGGGCAAGGTTTTCAGCTGCTTTAATCTGCTCAGCTTCATAGATAGTACTGGAAGCACCTGACTTGGGCTTACTGAGAACTACTTTAAGTTGTGACAACCTATCCCAGAAGTAACAAGTTTACCCCACCCTGAGGGTTTTTTTATTATTAATAACTGGTACTAGCACAGTTTCTTCACACTTACATTGCATGGTTTTTTGAAACTACATTTACCCTTAAATGTAAATAATACCCTTTTTTTTCAATCTGAGCTTTTAAGAAGTGAATGATTCCTCCACCTCATAAACCTCTACTTTGTAACGTAACAAGAAGTAGGGCTTAGGTGTTTGCTTTAAGAATAAATACAGGATACCTACAGATCAATTTTTCATGCTTGGAATCGACTCTGATTCAATGTGAAGTAGAAGTATCCAAAGACTTCAGCTACTCTCAGTGTTATAGTTAAATGCAATTATTTTACATTAGATGAAAGCTGTCAGGTTCACTCTTAAGAGGCTACGTATCTCCCAAATAAAAGCTGCTGAAAGGACCCTTTCCTCTCTGCTGGTGCACTGTTCTGAGATTCCTAAATGAACCAATACATGCCAAAATGTTTTTCAGTCAGTGTTAGCACGTGTAGCCCAATGCACGCAAAAGGCAGTAGATTAATTCCTAGAATTCTAGTCAGAAGTCAAAAACAGTTGAAGACCACTTCAGCTTTGAAACTCATTATGTATAATCTTTCAAGCAATTGTCCATAGTGAGGAGGGTTTCTAGTCTCAGCCACTACCACCTCTGACAAAAACAAAAGGAACAATAGCTGACTTGAACTGCATTCTTTTACACAGAGCCTGCAGTGGAGCTGCTGCTCTGCCATTACTTGTAAACATAACTTTGAGCACCATCAAAAGTGATCAATGGCATGAATACAGAGTAATAAAAAGAAAGAAAGAAGAAGCAGTACCTCATCCATTTTACAACAATCTAACATTTCTGACTTCCAGGGATCAATTCTTCATTGTCACATTAACACAGGACAACATGTATCAGCTAACTCATTTCCATTTTTCTGCTTTTAAGACTAAGTATGCTTCCTTGGAATCTATTAGTAAATCTGGCTTCAGAGGGCCAAAAAGGCTCAGCTGAAAAATTTTAGGGGGATTAGGTTTTTGGAACTGTGGGGCATAAGGTATTCTCTTCCTCTTGAATTCCCAGTTTAATTACATTATACGAGGCATGCTGACAATAGAAAAAGCATCTTTTCAATAAACACTTTTAATCTGTACCAAAAAGAGTAGCTGTGGAGAGCTCTGTGGGGCCATAGCCTTTTACACATTCTTTTAAGGTTACTCCTGTTCATTAGAAAAAAAAATACATGAATAATTAAGGAAAAATGGAAAGAAAATCTAGCCTTCCTCTATCCTAGCTGAATAGACCAATGCTTTTTGTTGGTGCGTAGTAATCATTGCCTACTGCAATGGTTATTTTAGAAATCTGAGTATGTACTTCTGTCATTTGTTGACTCAGACAGCCAGAATAGATTTTTGAGTTTAGTTTTGACAAAAACTAAACTAACTTCATCAGTTTGTCAGGCAACCAGACTTATTCAGTCTTATTTAGGCTGATTTTCATCAGGAGAGCTCTCTGCTTTGCAAAAATGAGAAAGAAAATCATCAAGTACAAAAATGAATACGGAAAATGAGATTCATTTGTTCATTTTCTCTTTAAGCAGGGGCACTGGACATCAAGACTGGAGTAGGGAAAGTACAGATTATAACATCTCCTTCGTACCACTCAGTCAGAGTTACTCCTGAGTGCAGGGTAAAAGGGCCCTTCCTCTCTTTAAGTAGCAAATTGACTTAATCAAAGCTCCACTGAGGCAGACCAGAGCAATTCAACTTAGCAAATTTATCTCTCAGAAGGTGGAATATATTGCCCCAAACTGCTTCTTTTGCTTGCAAAAGGACCAAATTTTCTGGACTATGCTATCAGAAATCCGTGGTGTAGAAGCTGTTGCAGAAGTGTGGAAGTTGCTAATGCAAGTTAGGCTGAGTTTACAGACCCGTACATCTCGAGAAAGGAAATGCACCATCTGTGACACCAACAGGCATCAGCATGACGTGCCACACATGAGGTTTGGTACCACAAGGGAGGAAGTGACTTTAGGCAGTCATCCTGATGCATTCAAGTTTTCTGCAAAATTTCTAGACACATCAGTTTCTGCTTCTGCACGAGCCTGGAAATATGATTCAGCCTTCACAGATGATGACATGTTCCAATCTAGTTCATTCTCAATTCATTTTGGGTTTGCTAAATTAAGTTTTCCCTCTGCAGCCCCTTCAGCTCAGTTCAGGAAGATTCTTCCACCTGTTTCTCTCACAAAAGCAGAAAAAGCAGAAAGTGTATCTATTTACCTGGCTGTTTAGCTTCATTTGATCACCTCTCTGTTACAGAAAGGAAATCCTTTACATTATATATTAGTGGCAGAACTGCTAGTGGTGTGAGACATGCATGAGGATAGAAATGTTTCTTCCTTAATGTTTATTTTTCTTTTTTTCATTTTGAAGAAATATTTTAGTCCTCAATCAAAACCTTTTTTGTGCTGACAGATGGACCTGATTTCTCCCCAGTTCACAGCAGGTTAAATCAGGTGATAAAACTATTATACAATGAGTGAGAAGAGTGCAGATTGGAGTGAGAGGAGACTTAATCACATAATTTTTGAAGAGGTAGTTCCCTGGATGTAGCGCCTGTGGAGGGGGTCTCCTTTCCTCTTATTTTCTCTTTTTAGGTTTCTTCAGATTTTTTTCCTATTGGTTTATTATCAAGGTTTTAAAACCAACTAATTTGAGATTATTTTCCCTCTTCATCTGAGCTCATATTTCATTAATACCTGCTCAATAACGAAGACTTTGCATGATTTACCCTCACTGAATGCTAGCTCAGGCTTTCTTAAAGCAGCAGGCATTGCTTTTTGATGTATATTTGGTTTTGCCCTTTTTTGTCAGAAAGGCGTGTGGAATACTTCCTTGACTCAGAGACATGAAGAAAAAATAGATGCATCTTACTGCAGTTCTGAAATAAATGTCCTCTTTGATGCAGGATACTAGAATACACATGAGAGAGCACTTTCTTGTAATAAAAGCTGGCAGCTGAGCTTTCATTACCTAGTCACAAAAAATGACATCTGGACTGAGACAAAGTCATGCATAGATGAAGAGATGTTAAAACTCACTAGAACAGAGATAAAAATTGGGGTAAAACCATGACCAAGAGGTGGCAAATGCTAAAGACAAGGGGAGTAAATTTCCCTGCCAAAGGATATAACCTTGAATAACAAAGAATTCAGGTCTCTAAAGCCTCCAGATAACTGTTTCCTGTATGAGACTAATCATAAATTTATCTGTGTCAAAATGGATAAAAATATGTGCATCCAAGTCTCAGAGCTCCTATAGCTACACAATGGAGTTCTGCAGTGCCCAGGGCTAACTTTCAGGCCAATATTGCTCGAGGCTAAAATGAAATTAGCAGCATGGATCTGGTAGATGTCCTCCTGAAATAAAGTGGAAGCTTTCCATTCACATTTATGAGACCTAGATTAGGCCTGATATTTATTTCTGAGATCCAGTACACTGACCAGCCTCGATATTGCCCTTTTGGTACAAATCCAATTCATACCTGAGCTTTTAATTTACAGATGACATGACTCCCAAAGCTACCATGAAGAAAAGGGCTTCTACCCTTGCTTCTCTATTCAGCCTCATGGGTCCTAGGTACAAATTGCTTAAAGCAATTCAGACATTAATATTCTGCGTCTTCTTTGTCTTTTTCTCTGTCAAATATTGTAAAAAATTATTTTGCAAAGAGGTGTATAATAATCAATTTAAACATTGCACCTTTTAAACTGAATCACATAGGGAGTAATGTGGTTTCAGATAAAATACCAGGGAGGTTGAGGATTAGAGGGAATGATTTTGGATTTACAAGTACACACTTTAACATGTAAATATAAGTATCAGACCACCCAATAGTCGTATTTATTGCTGAATTTTCTTATCTAGTTATGAAAACACAGTAATGTTAACACTTTATGGAAGGAAGAGGCTCCTGCTCTTGCCAAATGTTGCACAAATTATTAATGTTTGTGAGGGGAAGTATTGTACAAAGACCCTGTATCACTTCTATTCACATGAATTAGCATTTTACATACAAAAATAGCCTCTCAACATCTATCCCAATGAGCACTGGAAAGAGAGCAGATTGCAAATCTTGAGTTTAATGTTTTATTTTAAGGACTAGTAAAACATTACTAATGTATTTTTAAAACTCATTGGTATTCTCCTCCTCACAATCAGTGAAACAGTCTGTTGCTAATGTGGAATGAAGTACTGTTTTACCTGCAAAAAAGATGTTATTGCTTTAAACAGGCTTGGCCAAATCAGCTTCTTAAATCTTAACTGTGCAAGGCAAAAGGCTGAAAGATAGTTTATCACTGTCTGCAACAGGTGTGCTACCAGCCAATTTTGTTCATGTTGAGCTGGCATTCAAGGATTAACTGCAATAATGAAAAGAGATTCTTACTTAATTTGTAGTCCAACTAATTGTTTCATGGTTTATGAGCTCAGCATTTCAACAAACAGGAACAAAGCCAAATTCTGTTCAGAAACTACCTGCTTGAAAATAGATATTGTAAGAGCTTCAAAATTTATTTTTCTGTTTAATGAAAAACAGGATAGTTATTTCTAATATCCCAATTAAACCTTTTTTGTGCCTTAAAATTTTGGGGTGGAAAAAAGTTGCAAAAAATAATGTTTTGGAAACATTAACCGCTAAATGCAAATCTTAGTGTGAAAATGTCTGCTTTCTACAAAGAACTAGAGTCAAGGTGATGCCTTTCATGGGATCAGAAAGTAGCTGTTCTTAAAATAAAATTGGGCCAGTTTCATTGACTTATTCACCCAAAGCCTTCAGTGATTGTTCAAAATATCACGTTGCAGTGTCTTTCATCTGCCAGTGAATGCTCTGCTGCGTTCAACCACCATAATTCAGGTTGACTCAAATGCAGTTGCCAGGTTCAGAACCTAGAACATCCTCTTGAAAGCAGGGTTTTATTTTTCTTTTATTTTTAAATGCCGTCCAAACAATGATCAGGGTATCTATTTCTCTTAAATTCTTGTCCAGAAATATAAGGGCAAACACAGTAATGAAGAGATCAGGAGGTACATACGTGATCAGGACAGAATGATCCACTTTTATCTGCTATAGAAAGAATGAACCTGAAAGAGGTTTACAAATTTCTTTGGAAATGTTGGGATAACAAAAGGCCAAAGCACAGAAGTAAGGAAACGGATGTGCAGTTATGACTGACATTTGTAAAAGTCTTTAAGCAATCCTGATGGTAATAGGAAAAGAGAGAACCTACGAGTGTTACTGCACTTTGTGATTTAGGGTACACCTCTCGTGGAAAGAGAACATTCCTGATTCAGACCTTCTCCAAAACACAAGTAAATAAGATTATAATATAAAATATATGTGAGGATCACAACTCAGCTCTGTGACTCATACTTCCACCAAGTGAAAGCCCTTCAGAAGACAATAAATACAGGTTTATTAAGAGAAATCCTCTGGGGGAAAAAGTTAGTGTGTCTGTATAAAGCTAAATGCCAAAACCATATTTCAATACTGCAAAGGTGCTTAGGTTAATGACATTTAGAAGGAATATTGTTAATACTATTTCTTAGTTTAGGAAATCAAGACACAGATGATGTGCTTACTTGCATATAAATTACATTAAAAATTGCTTAACCGAGACATTTGGCCCCACAGAACATGAAATTAAATTGAAGGGCTTTTTTGTGGGTTTGGGGTTTTTTTAACCTACAGGAAGAAATATCTGGGGGTTTCTTTGTTGTATTTGTTTCTAGATGAAAACTTGGACTTCATTAGAAGTCTGAAGATTCAATATCAGTAAGACACATAATGTTGTGAATTATTAATTCAGGTCTTCTGTCTCAAGTTATTCACTTTGGATGTCTGTATCTTACCACAAGCATCCTTTGCTGCTTAAACCACACAAAGGTGGGTGAGAGAAAATGTGAATTAAAGGCAGACTTCCCTACGAGAGGATAAAGCCCCCTGAATGTGGAGGTGGTCCTTATTAAATAAGCCCAGTTTAAGCTCTAAAGGACTGAACACACAAAATGGAATAAAAGTGGCTCTCAGTTTGCCTTTTATCTGGGAGTTAGCCAATGGCAACGGTAAATGCCTACATACCTCTGTCTAGGGAGGGTGTAACACCTGTGCTCTATGCCTGTGTACACAGTTCAGCAGAGACACAGCAGTCTTGGACTCTATGAACATAGCTTGACATACTTTGAGAGGGTATAATATTCCAGTTAGGTGATGGTTTTATACTTGAAATTATTTGCTTCAATCAAACTATTTGCAATTTCGGTGTGTGGCTTTCATAGCATAGATGCATGGTGGCAAGAATGCATTCAAACAGACATATTGATCTTAGAAATAGCATCCTGTTACAGCCATTATGGCATGGATTTAAAAAAGCATTTATCATATTTCCCAACCATTGTGACAATTCACCAATACATTTTCAATTACAAGCATAAGACCGTTTTCCCAAAATTGTTGTGCAGTTAATGCTTTCTAACCTCTTATGTGAATATTTCTTTATCCAGCCCTCTTCCACTTGGTTTCACGTCACTTTCTAATCCATTCCCAGTGAATGTGCTTTCTTAGTCAAGTAATAGCCTGCATTATTGTATACCAGTGTGTACTAGAGATGCAGAATAGAGCCACAGAGAACCACATAAAATTTCTTCCCAGTGCAGTCCTACATCCTTTATCCACGGCAGAATTCCACATTGTCATAATAAAGGTCTCCCTGGGTGGTGGAGCAGTATTGCCCAAACCTGAACTCTTCCAAAACCAAAAGTAAATTTCTAATTACTTTAATGATCACAAACATGGGGAAAAAAGTAATTTCTCTAAAGGATTCAATAACGTGCATTTTTTATATTAACTTCTTACTTCTTTGTAGTAGTCTCTGCAGTGGAACTGCAGAGAATTTGAAATGGCTCTTTGAAATGCATTTGAAACTATTTTTTATGCTAGCCCATTGCTTGCGTATGAGGTTTTAATTTAGGAAATATTTAAGTGTTCTCATCCTGATTAACTGTACTTAGTGTCAAGGGAATACATTAAACTAAACATTGAAATGTTAGTAATGTTTTTTATAAGTTTAGCTTAGATAATTGTAAAAGAAACCCCAAACCCCTTCTCTTGGACAGAAAGCCCTTTTTTCAGGTCTACACAACATGTGTGCAAGGCTTTTTTAGCATTAGAATTATTTGGCATTTAGTCAATTCTCACTCTTTTCTCGATAGAGTAGCATTTCTGTATACAGTAATCAAGTCTCTTTCTGACTTAGCACTGTCTTCAGACTTATTTGCTTATACCATTAAAACAGGCATTTCAGATTGTTAGGGATATTGAGCACTAACAAGAGAAATTTCTTGATTTGCTCTTCGTGTTCCCAAGGCTTTTTATGTCTTTTTTTGTTTGTTTTAATACTGTTTCCCTGTCTTTGACACTTTCATAATTTTTCAATATGCTATTTCCAAGGGAAATGGAATAGGTATGGTCTTAATATGTTGGTTTTGTTTTGTTTTTTTTTTTCCAAGTATTAACACTGTACCATTTCAATTATGCTAAATAGCCTACAAAATAGATTCCTCCAAAACTATATCTAGCACTAGAGGGACTAATTCCATTAAACATACTCAAGTAGAACAAGTATCCGTTTCCTCCTCATCTGTAATAAAAAAGAATTGGTTTATGTAGACCTACATACAAACATGACAAGTGGGTTTATGGAGACATTTAGGTAGAAAACCACATTATTATTATTATTTCCAATTGATTAAAAAAATATTGAAAACACTTCAGCCTCTTCCTCCCTTTAGAAAAATTTCAATCACCTTCACATAACATGAAGAAGGATACTTTAAAGAAAAGTTTTAAGTTTTGTATTCTCCTTCATTCTCAAGGACATGTTTTTCCCCAATGATAAAAGACTCTATATGAAAGTAAGGTTGTTTGGACTCACTGGAAATAGATTTCCAGTTCCTACTGAAGTCTTGAGAGTAAGAAATGTCTAATAAAGTGGTGAATTTTTTTTTATTTCTTTCACTTCTGAGATACCCTGAAAACTTTTTGCAAGAACACTGCCTATTAAAAATCAACTAAAGCAACATTATGCAAACTATACATTCATTCATGTACTGGGGACCTTATTAGAACTAAAGAGAACTATTTTTTTCCCATTCTCACATCCTTCCACCACATTTACAGAGTTTCCTGAAAATATGCACATGCTGCAGGCAAAATATTAACCTTAAGAAGGTGTTGAGATAACAAGAGAGTGAAAAAAGCTAATTCTGCAGCAAGTCTAGCACAACACGTGCACCTTTATTTCTCCCATATAAAAGACAAAGAGGTTGGGAAAATGCCATGAAAACTCTGAATTCAACAAGAAGTCTCCCCTCTTCTCCTATTTTATCAAAGCTCAGTGTATTCACTGGTCAACAAGAAACAAGGAAGGTAAAAGGAGAGAATAAAACAGGCACATTTCAGCATCAAAGGGAAGCAACTTCCTGATTGTGAGCATTGCTGGGACTTCAATTTTTCTGCTTAAGATGAGGCTGCAGTGCACTTCCATAGCACCTTTTTTCCTTGTCTGCAGTAAGTAATTAAATACAGAAATCTTGCTGTGATTTAATAGAGAAGATTTTAATGTTTCAAGAAGGAGATTGCTTTATATTTTCTAATCATGGAGAAGGTATATGAAGAACATTGGGAAGAAAAGAAATGGTAAGATTTTAATTATAAAATATTTCTTTTCTTTCCCTTTTATAATCTCAAAAAAATGTTTTGTGTGACTTATTCACACAAACAATGAAGCTGTATAAACCTTCAAGAGTTTCCAAATTGAGGTACAATAAGAATACTTAAGGACTACAGGTTTTCAGCTTACTACAGATAATCCAAAAGATTTTTCAGTAGTGCCATGGTCAAACTTGATATTTGAAAATAAGTTTATTTCAATATGTTATGATCTGAATTACAACCTGCTAAATCTGACAGTGAGGTAGACTTTCTGGAGACATATAGAAAGACACTGTGTTAATTTTATTATTATTTTTCCTTTCATTTTTTTTTCTTAAATTATGCAAATTATTAGGGCAAATATGGTTGCTTTTGCACAGTGCTACCTTTGACATAAATACCCAATGAGATCCCAGAGATGACTGATCTTGAATAAAGTTTAATTTATTAAAGTATTCATTGGATTGGCTGCTCTATTATTACTGTTGTTGTTGTTATTATTCCGTTCTATGTATCTTCATTAATTGTTTACATTCTACATGTGTTTTTAATAGGTTACATTCAATTCTTCAGCATTCTAAACATGTAATAATCATCCTGTCACCCTGTGAGGATGACTGAGGCCTGGAACAGGTTGCTCAAGAGAGGTTGTGGAATCTCCGTCATTGGAGGTGCTCAAAATCGTCTCTGCACTGTCCTGGGCAACCAGCTCTAAGTGGCCCTGCTTGAGCAGGTGAGGGACAAAGTGACCTCCAGGAACCCATTCTGTACTTAAATTTGCTCAGGACTTAACAACTAAAGTTTTTAAACAATTTGCTTTTTTTAAAGAGTTAAAGAATTTGAAGATTATATATTTGATCTGAGGGAATTAGGAATGGTTAATGCCCAATGAAAGAAGATCAGGTTAGTTGATGGATTTCTGTACTAGTGCACTTCTTCCTCCCTTACATGCAGAAATTCTGTTGTGGTGAAAAATGGGGAAAGATGAGCAGAGCAGATACAGCACATATTATAAAACTGAGAAGAAAAATCATGACTGCAAAATAATTTACAGAGAGTCTTCACTATCACAAAGCCGCACAGACACAGCGTACCCCCAGTAATATTTTTGTAATAAATATGCAGTTCCTCAGACTAGGCTGGCCAATTTTACAGCTGTTATACAATGGTAGTCATAGAATGGGTTTGGGTTGGAAGGAACTTTAAAGATCATCTACTTCCAACCTCCCTGCCACGAGCAGGAACAACTTTCACCAGATCACGCTACCCTGAGCCTCATCCAACCTGGCCTTGAACACTTAAAGGGTATCACTTAATGGTATTACTAATTCTTGGGTTTAGTGTTGGTATGGCAACAATTTCCAATGAAACAAAGATGTGAAACACAACACAAAATAAAGGTAGAAATGAGCTTTGGTTAAAGGTTCTTAGGAACACGGGAGAAACACTGGGATTTTTTAAGGAAAATCACTTAGGAGTGGTTGTTTCCTTTATCAGAGGGGGCAAAATAGCCAATGAAACTGAATACCAAAACCTGAACTAGTGACTATCACCTTTAAAGATACAAGGAAAATGAATGTCCAGTAAACTGGCCAATAAAGTAGCATCTATGAATTTCTGTATTCAGAAATAAAATTTAAGTGCCCAGGATATGAACTGATGATCTAAAATTAAACAAATCACAGAATACGTTGAGTTGGAATTGACCTCACAAGGATCAAAGTCCAACTCCTGGCCCTGCACAGGACACCCCAAGGGTCACACCCTGTGCCCGAGAGCATTGTCCAAACACTTCTTCAGCTCTGTCAGCCTTGGTGCTGTGACGACTGTCCTGGGGACCCTGTTCCAGTGCCCAACCACCCTCTGGGGGAGGAACCTTTTTCTAATATCCAACCTAAACCTCCCCTGCCACAACTTCAGACCATAAAAATCTACCAGTTAGACTAAAAACCTGGTCTAAAGCAAACCTTCTTTATCCAAGGCAGACTTCAAGTTATTTTGGATATTCAGTAAAATATTTGAGAATGAAAGGACCTGAAAAGAGCATTAATAAGCACACATCAAAAAATATGTTTATGTACTAAGCAGATACAATCTTTTAAGTACCTGGTCTAAACAAACTTTAGTCATTACATCTTTTCCTTTTTTCCACAACCCCCCCCATGAATCACACTGTTCCAATAAAAACACATTCAGAAAAGCAACAGAGCAGTTTCCTTGCATGTCACAATTCACTAACTGCAAGGTTTTCTGCATTTTATCTGACAAAAATATGCATTCTCTTTCTTTTTTTTTCAGCTTTACTAAGTCAAGAATCTTTTTAGAATAATGAACATGGAATGAGAACTATAAACAAAAGCTGATGTTGGATTCTGAGCATTGTTGGATGTTTATACAATGTGACTGGCAGACCAATACATAACTAATATTTCACAGTGAGGTGGAATGTAGAAGTTGTTTCATTTTTCTGTTTTATCTCTTACTATATTACTGTTATTTCTTTTTTTTTCCCAGCAGAAATAGTTTCTAGAAACACATTGTTGATGCATTACACCAGAAATCTTTCCAATGGAATATACCCTCACAGATGAATATTCATACAACTCAATTAAAGCCGATTTCTGTTTGCTATATGTACAGCCCAAAATGAGCTTTCTTAGAAAAAAATTAATTTAAAAACTAACAGTAGACATCTTAAAGGATTTATATGTAGTTTTAATATTCTCCTCCATCTGTCATGATGGCATGAAAAAACCAATACCAAATATCCCTCTTTTTGCCTTTCTCATACTCATACTCACTTTTTCATTCAAGGATAGTTGAATAAGGAAATATGAAAAGTTGACTAAAAATTTACAATTCTTTGGGCTACCATGCAAAGACTTACAGAATTTTCCATCTGTCCTAACAGCTGGAGACTTAGTCAGATCCCTGGAAGGAACGGTAATGTTTCCTTTCTAATTTTTTTTTTTTTTGGTGGAAGATTGAAGAGGTCCATAATTTACCATGATTGCTTCAAGAAACGATGCTGTGTAACGAAACATTCCGGCATATTATTCTTAAAACATGGAAGGAATAGGAAGTATTGAGGGCTAACTTGTCTTAATGAGAAATAGTATATAATGACAGATCTGAAAATTGCTCCGAGAAATCTTTCAGAAAAACAATTATCATATTTTTATGCTAAACATAAATGTATATAAGGAAATAACTGTATTTCTCTTTTCTCATGTTCATTTATGCCTTGATACATACAGAAAGCACAGGAATTAAATAAACTCTGAGGTGGAAGTCGAATGTTCTTTTATGGGACCAGGGGGTGGAAGATCAGGCCATGGTCAATATTGCATTTCTGAAAAATGAAAATATATCAAAATTGCCTTTCATTTTTTTACATTGTAAATGGATAATTAAGTAATCAACATTTTCTTTCTGTATTTCTATAGAACTATTTTATGTTTTCTCTCTTTCAAGTTAAATAAGAAAAATGAAAAAGGTCACTTGTGAACACTGTGATATTTTGCACCTAAAATTGCATACTCCTCTTCTGCGCTTTGAGTTTCTACAACCTCTACTCCCTGAAATAATGTTGGCCACTGTATAATTACACCAAATTTACAAGAATATTTTATAGAGTAAATATTCAGTCACATGAAGGCAGCCAAGTCTTGCCTTTCATAGTTACCTTTCAGCACACATATTTGAGAGGCTATTTTGAACATTAGCAATGTAAATATTTTATAGAAATTTTGAGAGAATAGGGGTTCAAACCATTCTTGAAGAAACAATGTGATGAATAAAGAACCAGCGAATAACTTTTTTCATAATTAGACCAGCATTGTTTACAAGTCGATAAAAGCATGGGAATGTCTGAATGATATATTGCTAGTCAGGATACTTTGCGCTATATACTTCTACTAAATAAAGTTAAACATACTAATTAAAAAGCCAGCTCAGTGAGGGCAAGGTTTAATTACCTTTCTGCTACAGATATTTTCTCTTATATTCATTAAATAATATCTTTCATTTTTCTTCCTAAAAGCTTGAGAATGTTATTTATCATATATAAAAAATGTATGGCAAATACAGGAAGGATCAAACTCCGTCAGCTGGGAGAAAAGATGACATTTTTTCAGAAGTAAGGCAGGCATTACTTCTTTTTTTCCCCCTTTTTTTCTTTTCCTTTCCTTGCTTACAAAAGGAGAGGATAAGCTTATGTATATGTACAAACTGAAGGCATATATATACATATAACCCTAAGACAAGTTTTTTATCTTTAGTGCTTATGTAATAATATTTTTAGTAAAGAACATCTCTGTGTGACTATTTCTGAAAACCTTCCATTATTCTTTTAAAATTTTTCTTCCTAGTGTGAATGAGGAAAAGTCTTTGTATCCATGGATTAAACATTAGGGATTTAGTGTCTCCAGTCAGATTGCAGCCTAATTTCATTTAGAATATAACTTCAAGTGTCTTTATGAAAAGATAGTGCAGAAATACAAAAATATATTTTACTATGTTCTTAAGAAAACAAAGTGAAATATTTACCACATGTGAGCAAACTTGATGGTGTTCATCCAATCACAAACATTTTTTCCTCAGTACTGTTTGCTTCTCCTATTAACAAAAATAAGCTCACATTTCTTGTAGAGCAAACCACTAAAACCACTGGTGTACACTGAATAACCAGAGTCTCATGGCACTGAATTTAAGAGGACCACATGATTTTTAATCACGCATCAGTTCCCAACATTGCATTGTACAAGGTGTGTGTATGCCTGTAGTGCCAAACAGACCTTTTAATCAGGCTAATTATAATTAATTTAACTAGTCGGAAAAAAATTATTTCTTGCTTACTGTTTCATGTTGCTGACAGGAAGCAAAACTGACCCTCATAAATTCAGTGATTTGCAGTTTTGAAAAACAGCTCAATGTCTAACAGTAGACAGAGTAAAAAGAAAAGGCACCTAATATTTAATTCTATGTATTCTTTTGACTCTTTTCAGAGTTTAGTTCAGCCTTTTAACATTAAGCCTGCGTTATTGCATTTCAAGAAGGATTAGATCCAATGGAGTGGTTTTGCCCTTGGATATTGGGTGTCTTATAACTGCAAGGATCTAATGTTTGATTAAAAAAGCCCCAACAAAACAAATACATATCCCAACAAAAAAAACCACAAAGCCAAACCAAAACCAAGTGCAAGAGAACCTTTAAAAGAACGACTAAGTCTATATAGGTTTGCTTTGAAAAGCTTTCTTTATCTTACATACTTTTATAAAATTGGGGGAAGATATGTTGTCACAGAAAAGCTGTAAGATAATGGATAGACAATCCAGCACACTGAACTTCCACTGTTAAACAAAGGCTTATTTATTCTCCATTAAAAACAAAATAAAAACATTAAGCATTTTACAGAGTAATGAATTAGAAGCCAAGCAAAGCTCTTCTCTGACAATTTCACAAAGATGAAAGTAATGTATTCGCATTTCTTAACATTTACTTAATACTTTACCCTTGAAGTAAAAATTTAATTTTTTCAGTCAAGATAAGTTGTTACTTTCCCTATTTGCAGTCAGATAAATAATAACAAAGGATAAACAATTCAGCAAACAGATATTTTACTGAAGATATACAACTGATTAAAGCTGTTACTTCTATTTGTATACACCATGCACTACATGATGTTGTTCTTCTATACCTTTGGTAGCATAAAAACTTTTGTGAGTAGATCAGACAAAATCAAGCAAAATAATCAATTTCATTTTTTGGTATAAAAACTTAGCTGGCTATCTTCATTGAAATGAGGTTACAAAGTGCTCCTGTGATCCTTCTCCCATTGCAGCTGAGGATGATAGGCATATGGATGGTGTTAAAGACTTTAACTGAAGCAGCTGTTTGGAAAATGAGCACCTGTTGATGGCAAAAGGGTAGGTTCTCACCCTCATTATTTTGAAATGTAGAGAGACATGGCTAAACATTTTCAGTGTGTGATGAAAGCCAGAAATCTTTAAGTTCTACATTTGCCTCAAACTTGCCAACAATGCCACAGCTTTTTGATTTCATGCGCAGATTCATGGTGGAACGAAAACATTCAAAAGTAGACCAAGACATTAATTTTATAATGTTTTATGCTTCTTTGTGTATTTGTATCAAAAGTAACAATGAAGCATGAGGGAAGCCAAGTGCAAAAATATCACCAGACTCGAGATGTCTTTCAGATTTCTACTCACTCATACTATAGGGCCCAATTAATTTTTACTGTCCTATCCCATTTTCCTCTGTGAAGCTGAACTCATAGCTTTCTGCCTGTGTTGAAAAGAGAAGTTCCAGGTACCTTGTTTCAATCAGGTGACAATTCTCAGCCCATGAACCCGCCAGAGTAATTTACAGCCCCCCAAAGTTAAAAAGGCCAAAGTGAACCCAAAGGAACCCTAAAGTATGATGCTGTCTGCCATGCAGTCTTCTAGACGCAAACAGATTGTGTTGCAAGCAGGATAAAAGTTGATTATGGAAGACAAACTTATTGAAAAACTTTCTTCACACAGAAACACAGGATGAGAATTTACCGGAAGACTCAAGGTCTCCTGACTTTTGCAATTACATGTAAAGATCCAAGATTTCGTCCAAAAATATAAGCACTTCTCAGCTTCCACTGAATTTGAAAC
Organism: Eulacestoma nigropectus; assembly: GCA_013397775.1. NCBI lineage: Eukaryota > Metazoa > Chordata > Aves > Passeriformes > Eulacestoma > Eulacestoma nigropectus. The sequence goes on from VZTE01001923.1 coordinate 180,587, forward strand.
TTAAGACATTTGTAAATTTCAGCATTTGCAGCAAAAGGCAGCAAGAGATCTCTCCTTCTCAGTCTTGGATAAAATACCTCAGTAGATACCTAGGGTCTCAAACATAGACTTAAGTCCAAGTGATATCAAATTCTACTTGAATAATATCTTGGAGAGGACATTGCAGGCTTTCTTCTCATAAGGAGTAGTAGGTAAGGAAAGAAGAAACCTGAAGATCTGGATCTGCTTCCATTCCTGGCATTGCTACAAACTATCTGATTAACCACTAGTAAAATGTTTAAACATTCTACAAAATGTGGATAATTTGTTTTACCTCCTAAAGACTACGAGAAGATAGATTCTTGCATTCTTTAGGCTTTAAAATATGCCATACTGAAAGAAAATTTTGACTCACAGCAACTGATTTGCCCTGTACATACATGTGTGTGTAGAGAAAAATGCATGCATGAGTGTGTTAAATTGACTCTGAAATATATTCAACTTTTTGGTTTTCAAATATCTTTGGGTTTTTAGAAAGAAACTCTTTTTTTGGTGTTGTGGTTTGTTTGTTTGCTTTTTGGGTATTTTTTGTGGAAGGGTTTTTTTTCTGCTCGTTTATAACAATAGAAATTGAACATGGATGTTCTAGTAGGCGTATGTAACAACTGGTACTTAAATTTTAAGGCACAGCCTTGCTTTTTTACACTCCCTATGTCATGTGTTTGTCCGTTTGTTCCATGATGACCTGTAGTGGCATTCACAAGAGCTGAGGCCAGAATATGTCTAGACATAGAGAACTTTTCTATTGGAATGTGGTCAAGTTACTAGGCCCAACGACCTTACTCTTTTCAAAATGGTTGCACATTTTTAATGACTACACATCCCAATAATCACAGTTTTGTATCTTAGCATTTTTAAAACAATGGCAGCTCCAAAACCAGACTTCATTTTCTGCTCCCCTGGTTTCAGTGCAAAGCCAGAGGGAAGAGTGCCACCTAATGATCTGTAGGTAAGTGCTGGTTACAGCTGGTATCTTTTGGTTCCAAGTTTTTGCATCCTCCACTGCCTGTAGGCTTAACAGAGATTCAGAGGTGGCCAGTTGCCTTTATGGTTGTTTGTATTTACAAACAAAACTGTGGAGCTGCTTGAAATAAAAAACTGAATGGGGAACAGAGATCAGCTTTCCATTTGGCTTTCTAACAATAAACAAGCTTGAACGCATCTCAGTCTGCCTTTGAAAGGTTGTTGAGTGCAGCAGCCAGGCAAAGTCATCATGGGGAAAAAATGAGAATCCTGAAGCATGATAGTTTGCTTTGCTAAATTCATGGGAGGTAGGCAAGAAAATTATGACAGAAGGGAAGGGCGCATGAATGAGGAAAATATTACAATCTAATAGTAGGTTCATAGAGAAAACTGCTTCTTCTCCCATCACAAACCTGAGAATTACTTGTTGGAATGAAAAGATACATACGTTCATGGTGCATTTGAAAAACTGCATGTAAATTGCAAAGTTGCATTCAGTAGGAGTCTTATTTCAATGTATTGAGACATTGCAGGGGGTGTCAGTCACATTAATACATGCCTCGGGTGGTTGAATGTTCAAGCATCCCTTGTCTCCCATTGCACCAGAGGAATGTGTTAATGAGTCCATAGAATATAATCCTGTCATATTTTAATGCTGTGTTAATTTAAATGGCTGAGGAACAAAGCCTGGGGCTAGGAAGATCCATAGCATGGAGCCAAATGAAGCCATGCATTTTGTCTTCATGCTCTGGTCACACACACCTAGTTCTCCTGAGTGAGGAATTTTTAAAGACACCTTGAGGGAGGGGGAGCTTCTGTGTAACTGCCTTACTCTCAGCTCTGTTGTCCTCAGGGATAAGTGATAATAAGACTGCTCTACTGAGGATTATTTGGAGGTGGATTGAGCATGAATTTTTGGCAACCCCGCTGCTTCACAGGAAAGTTGAAGGATTTTTTTATATCTCCTCTTTGTTGGCGTGTTCTTAGCTAACAATTCCAAGGGAAAAATGAGGAAAAAAGTATTAAAAGGCCTTTGCTGCTCAGCAGTTCAAATACAGCCTTTTAGAAAATGTTAAAACTCCTCTTTTCAAAATGTATTTTATTTTAAATATTGCAAGAATGAGAAGACCCTTTCTGGCTTCAGCCTTCCCACTGATCTAGGGCAGGCATGACTGCTTAACTGGGCCAAGAACATCCTGAGTTACCCTGTGCTTGCTGAAGAGTGATAAGCATTCGGCTGAATCCTTTTCTTGTAAGCAGAGATTGCCTACTCAGGGCTTACCTGACATGGGGGATACTTGGTTCTACATTGGTGACATCAAATTTCATTCTTTTGGGTGCACAAATAAGGATACTGGTGTCTTCCCTCAGCCCTCCTCCTATTCAAAAGCTCCCAATAGAGTTTTAAGCAAATTTAGTGAACCATAAGAGGTTTCTGAACAAATTTCAGCTCCGTTTCAAATATAGAGAGCTGAACACAGGAATTTCTGAACAGCACACAGTAATTATGAAAAAATACCAGGGCAGGAGAGGTGCAAATCGTATGATATATACTTAAGGATATGAAAGGAAAGTGTCAGCATTCTCAGGACTCCCAAAGTCAGCTGGAAATTTAGATATCATAGCAATTTGAAGGTTCAGCAGCCTGAGAAGGGAACGGACACAAACATATCTGCTCTAAATACAATTAATGGGGAAGACCAAAGTGCAAAATTGTTGCCACTTTGTCTCAGTTATCATGTCACTTCTGCTTTCAATAAGTTGGAACAAGACCTTACAAACCATTTTCTGAAATAGACCTTGTACTTTATTCTACATGATTCCTGCTAACTTTCTTTTTGACCAGGTGATCGAAGAAATAATTGATAGACATTGCAAGCAGATGACCTGTACCCTCACAATACCTGTGTCTCACAGTCCTGTTTCACCTGTTATTGTCTATCAGCTTCTCCCACAACAACAACAAAAAAAATGGATTTCCTCCTAAGAGTGTCCTTTCTATCACTAATCGGTGAAAAATCAGATTGGATTAATAAGGAGAGTGTGTGTGTGTGTGTGTGTGTGTGTTTGCTCAGAGTTCCAACTGTAAGAAGGAAGACCTGATTTATAAAAATTTTAAATGTGAACTGGGAATTTCATTAATTTCTTTTTCTCTTCCTAGACCCCTTCTCCTGATGATAAGCACACCTCTTTTTCAAGTAATTTTTTCTTCTGTTTTCTTCTGTTTAACTTAAGACCCTCTCTCTATCTTAGTCTCAACTTGCTACATTTACAGGCAAATTATAATTAACCAAGCTTTAAAAAAATCAATTAATGACCAAATAGTTGTTACCACAAGAAAAAAGAGAAGTGTATTTGTGAGAGAAAAGGACATTGATTACAATTCAAAGATATCTTAAGCACTTTCAACCACTTCTTGACAAAACAAATGAGCTACAACCTTAGCTTTGATGTCTTTTTGCTTCAGTGCCCATTAAATTGGAATTTTATTGGCAGACTATAGCTTAGTTAAGAATTTATTCATGCTACATCACGCTGTCCTTTTGGCAAGGAGAGAAATTTGGGGAAAGATTTTTAATTAAGTTTTTTTTTTTCCTTTTGGCTTTAATGGACAAAGGTGACATTCTCCCTAAAAACTGAATTCTTTTCTCTTAAAATTACCTGTAAAAACATCTGAAAATATGGCTGCAGGGAAAAATTACAGTTACAAGCGTCAAAATTAATAATCTCAAGTAATAAAACAGCTTCAAAGATTGATGCTTTCTTCACAATTAAACAAGAGCCACAGATGCCATTAGATGCCATCTTATGGAAGCATAATCTCCTGTATCATTCCTTCTTTATATGTTTCGATTCTTATAAGCCAGTCACACCCATAGTATTGCATGGTAACATCAAGCAGTATTAATCTTTGAAGATAAATAAATCTTATGGGTGCAAACCAAAGTTCAGACTGGAAAAGAGGGAAAAGAAAAAGTGACTTGATAAATATTTCTTATTGTTGAAACATTCTAATTTTGCTCTCTTGTGCAATTGAAAACTGCAGCACCTTGCCACTTAAAAAGAAATTTAAGCTGGTTACGAGTCATTGAAATAAAATAGCTAAAGTGGAGTAACCCCAAGAAAAAGTAATAGCTGTTGATTTTTTGATTATGTCCTGGGAAGTAAGCATAAGAGATACATAAGTCTTTCTCCAGTTCTAGGTCTATTTTCTATCCTCTCTGACATAGTTATATAAGTATTTAGAATCACTCATTAAAGTTAAAACAACTTAAGTTGTAAATTTAGAGAAAATGATTTGAAATCCCCCAGGAATAATCCCACTCAAAACCAGGAGCATGTAATATTTAGTACCTACTTTCTGATGTAAACCATCCATTATGGTTTTATCATCCTTGGCCACAGGTAACTAGAAGAAACCAGTGAAACTGTATCAAGCAGCTTGTTCTTGAAAAGAGGGTGACTTCAGTTGTTTCCCTGCATTTGGAGATGCAGTAATCACTGAAAAAAAAGTGACATTGTTTACCTGAGTTTTACTGATGTTCACTGACAGAGCACCGTAGATGCTGGAGCGCATTTCAACAGTGAGTTTCCTTAGAAACTTTATTATAATCTTCACTTTTTCTCCTTTTAAAAGAAATAAATAGGTTCCTTCTATAAGGCTTTGATCATCATGTCAGATGTAAATGGAATGTATAAGAAGGGATCTATTTGTGGGTTACAAAAAAGTCCCTTTAGATTTATTTTTAGAGCTGATGGCTATTAGCCATAATTCCCTAATTGCTCTTCAGGTGTTAAGAGATTTCAGGATATTAGTACTGAGTTCCTATTTCAAAAGAGTCATTGAGTGTCTGTATAAGTATGCTATTCTAAAGCATCACAAAAAACCAACAAAAAATATGTTTGGGTTTTTTATGTTCCTAGACATGTAAAAAGCTATTTCTGCAAGTGAGCAGGATTTTTTAGCAACCCCTTGGAATCCTTGTATTGCATACAAGGCCACAAAGGTAGGGTAACTTTTTTTTAATAATCTCCATAAATTTTACTAAAATTTTACTTGCAAACATTATTGTAGCTATTGAAAATCACTCTTTATTTTTTTTTTTTGTGCAATGTTGTACTTTCTAAATTTAGAAATTCACTTTTGCTTATTTTATATCCTCTTTACATATTAATGACAGGAATAACCTCATGCAGACTTAGGCATCTGTCACATACCTTCTATTTCCAAGCTTTTAATCCACTTTCCTGTCTAGTTGAGAGAGTGAAATAGATCCTTCAAAGGTGAGATTCACTTAAGATGTCTACACTAGAATGAGCTGAATCATTCTAAAATCGCTTCTGTTTCTCCCCCATGCCTATAAAGGTAGTCTGGAGCTCAGGATGATGATGACATTATGATGATGATGATGAGAGCCTAAAGTTATGGTAGATTAGTTCTGCCCTAATTACCAGAGTTAGCATCACAAATTGCAGTGGCAGAAAATTTGTTTTGATTTGTTACAATACGTTGCAAAGTTTTCTCAGTATTGATTCTGACAAATCTTTGAAACCCAATATAAGCATTGAATTTGTGATCCTCTGACAAAGATTAATGTATTCACAGTCATTAATGATTGTCAGACCTCTATTTAAAACCAAAGACTAGCTCAAGAATGTTTTACTTTTTCACTTAAGACACTGCCTTATATTTTATTTATATATATGTACATATGTATGCCCTTGTGAAAACACCTGAAACTGTTTCCATCACTGCTGCTATCACTTAATCAGATTTTGTTTTGTATAGGAGTTGAAGTTTGGCTTGGTTTGGTGTTTGGTTTTCAGGTGGTTTTTAGCTTTTTTTCCAGTCTTTTTCTGGGTGTTTTACTGCAAGTATTTCCATTTTAAAAATTCATAAATATGTGGTCAGACATAAGCCACAGATTCAGAACAACCTGACAGTTAAATATTGATCATTTATTTCAGTGGGATTTTTTTAATGTAATGTCAAACCACACAAAATAAATATGTGAGAGATAGCCCATTGTGGGGAAGAACTGCAGGGAAATGAAATAGGAGAGAGGAGACAAATTACCTGAAAAAACCCTCTCAATCCATAATCCTTCAATTAACTTTAGATCATTCTCTGTTGTATCTCTCTGTATCAGCAAGAAGATGCCCCTACTACACAGTGAAAATGTATGTGATATAGTGTAGAAGTACTGACCAGAGATAGTAAAATCACTGGAAATTTACAGAGCGTTCATTGACACATGAATTCCAAAGACCATCTCCTGAGAAAATGCATTGCTTATCAGCAGCTTGTAGTACCAAACCCTAACAGTACATGCAGTCATAAAAGAGATGTACATTTTTCCATATGTGATTTATGCACTATTTTTTTTTAAATGGGAAATTGCTAGTAAGTGTTTTCAGCCTGGTAGGGATTTTATTTTTCCATAAAATAGCTTGATGTAGAAAACATAACAGCAGATAATTCAAAGACATTCTGCTTTTGAACACTAATATTTGAATTTGTCCTTCCACCTGTCAGGTATTCTGTTCAGAATAGAAAATGTGAATAGGAATTCACTCAGAGAAAATCTGTTTGATTTATGATTTTGGTTGTTTTTTCACTGTATTTTCCCCATCTTCATAACATGGTTGACAACACAGATCGGAATTTCCTAATTATCCTAATAAATCAGTGTTGAATTAACATTATCAGCTTCTTTTGCAATTTTTGCCTTTTGCTCTGCCTGGGTGTGATCAGATTAAGATGTGATAGTAGTGACAGTACTGTGACACGCTGATCTTTGCGTGGAAGCAGATGAAGGTGAGGTTGGGCAGCTTTGGTTCTTATAGAGCAAATCTGTGTTTCTCAGTGGAATACTTAATTTTGAATTTTATTCCTCAAAAGATGAGGAGTCCAGAGTCAATGCATTTTCACAAATCCACCTTACCACATGGTCACTATCAGCAGCAAACCTGGCTTTCTGAGGCTCTAACACGGCAAAGCAGGAAGCAAGGTTACAGCCATTTCATAGTACCCGGAAGTCTGATGTTCCAGGCAACTGCCTACCAGCCAAAAATTTTGTTTGAGATGTCCTAGCAATTTTCCATCCTCTGCAGTCATATTTATTTTCTCTAACTGCATACGGGCAAATTTAAACAACCATTTTTTTTAGTGATGAAATAACAGTACACACAGAGATATATATCAAGGTAAAAACTCTGCTTTGATTCAAGCATCTCAGTAAATCAGGGTGGGTCCAAGACTTACTGAATTTCAGGGAAACCTTCCAGAAGTGCCTTTGAAAAATTCTAATGAGACTGTTCTGCATACTACTTGCTGTTAAATATTCAACAATAATAAAATGTACTTTACCTTTATGAAAAGCTCCATAACTATTAACTAACTGAACCTCATGACTCTTATATATAATGCAGATAAATGTATAATTTAATTTTACTCTTTTTAAGCAAATTAGCCACAAAAGTGAACAAGCCTTTTACTAGAGAGTGAATGATTTGAAAAAGGACCTTGGCTTCCTTGATTTTCTTGATTGATTCCGGTGAAATCACAATTTCCTTACAGCTGTACTATAGAAGAGGAAAAACTAAAAAACTTCTTATGCACTGGTTTTAAAAAGCCATTATACAGAAGAACAATTAAGCCAGTACTACCTCATATACAACATAAAGTTTAGAAAAATTTTTTTTAATTGCAATGCACAGTTCTGTTGTCTGTATAGTGCATACTTCACAATATAACAACACATTTAGGCCCATGTTATACACATTCTGATATATACCACTATAGGCTATTCCACACTGTGGAAAAGTATTTTCTGGGAGAATACACACTGTTCTGAGCACTCAGCAACAGCTGATTCTTTGAAAGAAGATTTGAAGACCCTGATTCTTTGAAAGGAACTGCCATCGAAACCAATGGCTTGATGGCTGGAAAGTGACGTTTTCCCCAATGCATGCATTGAAGCAAGAACTTGAGAAGGCCTCAATGTATCTACTATTAAAGGTGTTTTTTAAATTACTTTTAAAGTTTGGCAAACTTTAATTTTCAAACATTATATATCTGCTTGTCTTTGTTGTTTTGTTTTGTTTTGTTTTGAAAAACAGGATTTCCTGTGACTACTAACATCTAACAGAACTACGTTACATTATGAATACACTTAAATTACATATAAGTAAAACACCTGAATATTTAACTACACTGTATGCCCTGAACAGTGGATGTGAATTGTGAGTACCTCACAGACCTCTATTTGCAATCAGCCTGAATTACTCAGAGAAGCATTCTCAAACCTTGATAAAGTCCAGTTACATGGACTGAAGGGTCTCAAAAAGTGGGGGAGAATGGGAGGCAGGTGCTGAACCCTTCCCTTAGCAACTATATTTCATAGGGACTGTGTCACCACCACTGATTGTGAATCCTGTTTGTTCCAGTTTTGTGATATAAAAAGAGCGCAGGAGTGTGTCAACAGGACAGATTTTACACACTGGAAATGAGAGAGCGAGAGCGCGACAGAGAGAGATCTTTCATCTTGTCAATGCCTCTTCATCAACATTCAGATCACATTGCCTTCATTTCAGACCTCGCCACTATCCTCTGCCTTCATTCTTTTTCCTTATTCTGATTCGTCTCTCTTCACCCCTGAAAACAAAACTTTCTCCTTTGCTTTGACAGTTGTCTCTCTTCTTTCAGGAAATGCTACACCGTCACTGTTGATCTCATAAGGAACAACTTAGTGTCTCCTGTTAGAAGAAAGAATCCTGGCCTTTGAAAAAAATTGGCGTTTTAAGATCAAGCAAGGCAAAACTACACATTGAAATGGAAGTTATGTTTTTGGCAGGTCCACCAAATGAAGTTATACAGGAGTGTTCTTTTAAATCTTAGTAATTGCTGATCCTTCATTTTTCATTGTCTGCAGCTTGCTTTCTGTGCTGTCACAGACCTTCTGTAACAATCATGCTAAAATTGTAGCATTTATTTTTGCTGTTTATTTCAAAGGAATATTTAACATAAAAAAGAAAGCGGGAAGAACAAAAATGTTGGACCTGGAAAATTTGAATTTAACACTATGGATAACAAAAGTTTGACAGAACAAAAATGTTGGACCTGGAAAATTTGAATTTAACACTATGGATAACAAAAGTTTGACAGGTTTGCAGACCCACATCAGGAAAAGCTGGCACCCTTATTTGTCTGTGTGAGGCCTCAAATTTGTTTGTGCTGTGAAGTTGTTCTGTAGCTACATTGCATTTCAGGAGGGTACAATACTCTCCTACCAAGGCTCTCACGTTCCTGTATAGAATTGAAGAAAGATTCAGAGAGCAACAGAACCCCCACACAGCCATATTAAAACCCATTTCCTTTAACCCTTTTGCTGCCAATAACACAGAGGCCCTGGATGCTGCCATCACCCACAAATGCATTTCTTACTCGCTCCAGATCTGAGGGGATGTTAGGAAGGTTTCTGTCCTATGAACAGTTTTTTTAACCGTCCTGAAATACTAGAAGCTCTACCAGTAAGGTTACAGGTTCTAGGCCATGAATAAATGATTTAAAAAACCTAAAACAAAATATGTAAAAGTGGGAGGGTTTGTACCCATTTAAATGGAGTGGTATAATTAATATGGCTCAATATCTTTATTAACAGTGCCTGACAGACAGAGATGAAATTGAGCCTGAATTTCCTGCCTCTTTAATCTCTCATCTTTCTTCCTATTGCATTCATAGTGTCTGCTTACTTATACCTGTAACGTGAACACTGAATAAATTCAGGAATTCTTACCTGGTAGCAGTGTTTTAATCCCTTTTTTAGCCAGAAGTAAACACCAATGGAAAATGAAATTTCTGTAAAGTAACCCAGGCAAGTGACATTCCTTGTCATTTGTTTCCAGATTCTGTGTTGCATTAACCATACATAATGTGAGTTAACTCTTTCAAAAATGCAAAACTTTCAAGTTCCATACACCATAAAAGAGAAAAAAAACCCATATCCATGGAGATTCAGCAAAAAGACCCAGCTAGCGCACTGTGTCATCTCTAAGAATGACTAGTACAAGAAACCTAGGCAAAGGGTGAAAGAAACAAGTGAGGCAGACTGTCTTTCTCTGGTGTATCCTTCTGCCTTGGTTGCACACAGTTTAGGCATTTTCTGGCTGGGTAGTTGTAGTCAGATTATTGTTTAATACAAAAGAGAGGCTTCTCCAACAGGAATGTACTTAATCTTTCATAACTGATTATACTTTGGCCTTCAACATGTCCTGAGGCAATGAATGAATTATACAATTTACTTATTTGTTATGCATCTGTTTTTAAAATGTCATAGCATAATTTCACTGGCTGCCTCCTTACTCTTGTGTACCGAAAACATCGGTCCTTGCACTGCTTGTAACTTTACAGATCTTACATATTTCTCTTTGTATCATCTTTGCAAACCAAGTAGACCTGCTCTGTTCAGTCATCCTCCATTTCTCTGAGCAAACATGTTCTATTTGACTATTCCCTTGCTAGTTGCTTTGCTTAATACTAATTACTAATTAAGACTTTTTTTTCAGACAGGGTGACCCAATCACCTGTCATATTCCAGAAAAAAGTTCACTATGGATTTATACTGTGCAATAATGTTTCTTTTCAGTTTAGTTTTCATTTCTTGTCCCAATCCTTCTTGATGTTTTGATTGTTGGAAATTGTTTAACATTAAGCTGAGATTTTTGTGAAACTTTGATAGTGATATTGATAGTTTCCTCTATGAACACTACAAGATTTTTGTGAAACCAGAAATAATATAAATTATGGTAGCAATAATAATTTTAACACCCTTAGATGCTAAAACATCTCATATGTACTAGAACAATATCCATAAATTAACTATTTTTCAACTTCTTTCTGCTCTATTGACTGGTTTTTTTTCTGCTAATTCTCGTCCTACTGAATCATCTGGTGTTACCAACGATGGCAAGCTTCATCTTCTAATGAGTTTGAAAATATTTTTTCTCTATGCTATATGCTGTTAGTGGGTTGATTCTCAACATTTTTGTCAGGGCTGAGTTGCTATAGCTTTACATTTAATTTACTATATATAATTTCCAATTATTGGGCTGTGATTTTCATGTTGGAAAGAAGGGTTTTTTCATCTCTGAAAGACACTTTACTAATTGTCAGGATCAAGCCAGCCCTTTTTTAAGGATCTGATGGGTTCTTTCACCAATCCTGTAACATGATGTCTTTGAACAGCATCCTTTGCACTAACTAATATTTTTATTGTTTGGAGTGTATTTTTTTAAAGTTCATTTTAACTAACTTCCATTATATTTAGGTATTGTCCCTCTTTACAGTAAAGCAATATTTCAGTAAGAGGAGGTGAGATTGTTTTGATATCTATTTGGAGAGATCTGGGGAGATTTGCTTCAGGAATTTGCATACTTCACAGTGAATATTGTACAGTGGTACTTAAATAATTGGCTCTTGATCTGGGTCTTGTGCACTGTTTAAAGAGATGCTTCTCTTCTTCCGTGTTCTTTGCTTAGTTGTTCCAAAGAGCAACTGTTTATTATGTCCTAAACTTTAATCACCATGTTCCACCATAACACTCAATCCACATAAAGCAGCTGAGCTTTTGTATCACTATCATTTTTTTGCTTGCCTTCCAAATCTTTCTAATATCCTTTACAGTCACTGTCCCCACCTTAGATAGGTGGTCCATAGTACAGCTGTATTGATACATTCTTCTCACCCAGGTTTTGCAACCAAGGCCTGCCATACATGTAATAAAGATGTCGATTTTTCCCCTCCCTCTTTCCATTGCACGTGTTGTCCCTGCCTGCCCTCAATAAAGTTACTCCCACACGTGCAGCGCAGGTCTATATGTAGAAGTCTAGATCTCCCCATGGCACCCAAATAGCAAAATGAAGCTACAAAACATATTGACTGCAGATGACTCTAATCACTTATATTAATAACTGGGACGAACCTTTGCAGCTGCTAAATTGATGCATTGGTAAGCACAAAATCAAGTTCCTTGCTACGCGCATGTGTGCGTGTAGAGAGGGGAGACAGAAAATCAACAACACCGAATAATAAACATTTCTTAGGTTAATTAATTTTGACATGTATAGCTTTATATGTAATTGATTCACAAGCTCTGTGAGGTAGATAATTCACACATCTTTGATTTTAGCAATCTCTTATTCTGCTTCATAACTTTCCAAAGGATATTTTTACTCAGGAACATTAAACCAGGTAAATTCTAGTCTGTTCCTGTCAAAGTGGTTTACATCTACACCGGCAATTTCTGGATTTGATTTTGTTTTTGTCAGTCACGCTCTTTGATATATGAAAGTTTAGTACTTAATGTACTTCAGGATGAAAGTAGCCATACTTTTTTGGGAACTTGCTCATACGGAGCTGCATCTGAGTGAGCACCTCATTGCTCCTGGCAGTCCTGTCGCTCCGCTGACCTGCGTGACTCCACATTTTGGTTGGTCAAGCTGCACCAAGGCTGCAGAAGTCATTTCATTGGTGAGGTAGTGAAGGCTTCAACAGATGAGTCTACAGTCAAAGGAACAAAATTTGTATTATGCACCCATGAACGACACGATGGCCACGTGCACCCCATTCATGCAAACAGGACCAATACCACATCTCAGAGTGAGAATGGGCAGGTGCTGACAGACGTCCAGGAGTGCATAGAAAATATATTTATTAAATGGTGTATAATATCCACGTGGATGGATTGGATGGGGCTGCTGGGGAAAGTTCCTGACACGTGGCCCTGCCACTGCCAGCCATGGCCTGCCCACAGGAGGGCAGGAGGCCATGGAAATATCCCTTTCCTGCTGAGAAAAGCTTTCAGCAACAGAAGGAAACAGTGGCTGGAGTAGGCTGGGAAGGAGGTATTGGGGAGCGTGCTGGGCAGGGGAGCAGCACAGCAGGGAGGGAGCAGCAGCCCATGGGAGCTGCTCTCCTGGCACATTTTCCACCTTCTGGCAATTTTTAGAACGAAAAAAGAAAAAATGAATAGACTAAAAGTTTTTCACCAAGCAGCTGGATGACTCAACAAAGTTTTGCTTGTGGTCTTGCTGTTTCCTTTAGGGTTTGGGTGTTGGGTTGTTTGGGGGTTTTTTTAGATCAATTTGTCTCTTAATTTCTAACAGTTTTCACATTTGTGACTGGCGTTTTCTCATGATGAAAAGTGAAAATCCCTGTACTGGCAGCTGTCAGAAGTTGGGAGGGGCATGACATGAGAATTGCTTTTGGTTGTCACCAGCCCTGCCTTTTTCACCTGCAGCCATCCAGCCCTGGCCACTGCTGGGACACATCACCAGCTGAAGGATTACTCTGATAACTTGGGTCAATCGTTCTTATGCAACTCTTTTCCAAATGCTCGTATTTAAAATCTCCAATTTATGATTGATTAGACAACACTAGTGCAAGACTGCTGTCCTATTGAAGCAGTAGGAGTCTTTCCGTAGACTTTGTAGGAATTGGATGAGATTTATATTACGGAATACTCTAAACAGACCCCCAAAGGAAAATAATCCCTTATTGCTGCCTTCTGTTAGTTCCTTGAGGGAAAAAAAAGAGCAACTCTAAACTGAAACATACAGAATTTTTAAATGCATGAATGCACCCCATGGTTTCAGTTTCCTCACCTTGTGATAGAGTACTGTTTAATTAAATAGATGAGGTATATGTTCTAAGCAGCTTATGGATGGGTATTATCTTCATTTGAGATACTCTAATGAGAGACTAGGGGAACAGCAAGTAACCATTCATTCTACAAAATTAAAAATGGGCAAGAGATGAGCATTTAATTACCTTGATATCATCCTTTGCTATATTAGGTTAAAGCAATAAGTTGCAGGACAACAAAGCTAATATATATATAAGTGTGTATATATATATATATACACACATATACATATGTAAATTTTGTTTTCTTTAAACATTAAAAATCAATGAAATGCATGTGTTAAAATAGTAACGAGATATTTAGCTTTTATGCAACGTCACTTCATCCATAGGTGCTGTAATGCTTTGCTCAGGCCACCTACAACTGATGAGTACCTGACACAGAAGGTTTGTCTCCGCAGCGAGGCTCTGGCAGAGGGAACCAAATAGCCTGACACTGCACAAAGATGCCATATTAGCCACACAAAAATGGTACCAACAAGAAAAGCATGGTACAACTGTAGCATTTGGGACAATACGGCTCAGCAACGAGCACAGCACGCTTATACTTACGGAACGGTGTATGTGGTTGTGGGTTGACACTGGCTGGATGCCACCCACCCACCAAAGCCTCTCTGTCACTCCCCTCCACTGACCTTGGTGTCTGCAGAGTTGTTCCTCTCACATTTTCTCACCCTGCTCTTCTCTGGCTGTGATTACAACTGCACGGAAACTTTTATTATTCCTTCTCAAGTATGTTATCACAGAGGTATTTGCACCATTCCTGATGGGCTCAGCCTTGGCCAGCAGCGGGTCCATCTTGGAGCTGGCTGGTGTTGGCTCTGATGGGCATGGAGGAAGCTTCCAGCAGCTTCTCACAGAACCCACCCCTGTAGCGCTTTCCCCTGCTACCAAAACCTGGCCGTGCAAACCCAACAGTGGTTCAGGAAAAGAAAAACGGAACTGCAATTAAGACTATAAACAAGGCTTTTTGTGATTAAATCTCTTCGTTATGAGATGAGCATTATTCCCTGACTAGGTATTGTACTCTAAATAGAGTCAGGCTCCTCCATAAAGGAAATTGCTTTTGAAATTTTCACATGGCATATGGAATTAGAGATTATTCTTTTTAAAATATCTTCTTTCTTGAACACTCTTGCCTAGACTTAAGAAAAGGATGTAATATGTAAAATACAATATATAAAGCACTCAACAAATAAAACTTAATTGTATATAACTTAAAATATACAAAAATTCAAAAATATAAAATATACACAAGAACTCAAGGACTAGGAATCACATATCAGATATCAGATATCACATATCAAATTTCAGGTTTTACTTTGTTTTCTCTGAAGCATTCAAGACTATTTAGTCTGCCAGAAGTGGAAAAAAAGGGAACTTGCTTCTAATAAGATCAATGCAACTGTGTTTTGAAAAGGGGAAAAGAAAAGAAAAAAGATAGATAAAATGCTGACCTTTTTGCTTTACTGAAACTGTTTAGTAATTAGATTGGGAATGCAGTTTACAGGATAAAAGGGTTCAGATGCAGATTTTTATATGAGCAGGGGTTTTGTTTGGTGTTTTTAGTGGGGGAGTGAAGGCATATTTTGGAAATTCTGATTTCATTACTTTTTTAATCTAAAAATCTATGCTTGTTTTCCATGCTGTCAGATTCGTATCATGTCATAGTTCTATTGTATATGCACACTCAGCAAGAGAATGTGCAAGTGCTGGTGTTTTGTGTTCTGTTTCTCCCACTGCATTTGCTAAAAAGTGGAAAATAAATACACAAATGTAAACAATTTTTACTACCTAAAATCCACAGGCAGGTAGCAAGAAATCAAGACCTGTCACTCTTTGGACCCCCTGGACAGATTTGCTGGCAGGGTAAGCATAAGGCCATGAAGTTTTGTAGAACTCCTTGCAGCTCAAGGATGGTATCAGCTCTTGGGCAGTACCCATTCAAGCAGACTGGATTTACTAATGAAGAGCATTCTGCATGATGTTACCATTCTTCAAAGCCATAAATTCTGTCAGCCCTTTCATTTTAAATATGTACTACTTTTAGAAAAGGAAGCTTACTTTGACTGCACTGTTTCGCTTTCCTTAATATACATTAAATGTGATGATCCTTTTAAAGACACTTACTGAAGTATATATGAGGATGTGGTTTGTGCCTCTTCCTTATCTCAAGGGACATAAGGCCTCAAGATCACACATAGGGTTCAGGTACAAGATACACTACTCATTCGTATTAAACATTTCAGCATGCACTGAATGCCATGGAATTAAAACAGTGTTTACAAAACAGACAAGACTTTCTCTTTGGTGAAATATCTTGAAAACATAAGTCATGATGAGGACAAAGGAAATCCCCTTCTATATTATAAAAGCCACACTTACTAAGGGGAGGGTGAAGCCAATTAGAGATTAGATACGTGGCTGAGAAAAAAAAAATTAAATTTAAAATCTCTTATATTTGTGTCCATGCAACTGCATTGCTATTCATAGCAATTCAGTAACTGAGAAATGAACTGAAGCTAGTTTCCTTAACCGTGAGATAAATTTAATTCAAGAACACAGGTGGTTTGTATTCTGCACGTGTGAACGGTCTACAGCTTTTCTGTGTTATTAGTCTGGTTTCAGCCATTTTAGCAATTCCATTGTATTTTATTCACAGCTTTTGGCTTCCACCCTTTTTCATTTTCCATTTCTTCTGCAAGACGTTTGATCAGACTCTATGGGAACTTATACGGCTCCCATGACCACTGTGTAAGAACACCTAACAAACATTAATGCCTTTTTATCTTCACTGCACCCTTATGAATAAGAACAGTGTCACATTATACAGAGAAGGAACAAAAGGATGGAGACATTAAATGACTTGGCTATCAGTGGAAGAGAAATCTGTAAAGCATCAGGAACTGAAGGCAAATGGTTAGGGTTAGCCCCAAGTACCTCCTTCCTACTCTCTGCCCTTTGCAGAGTATGAGCAGCCTCAAGCATCTGTCGCTCTGTCAAGGCACAAAGAAGACTCTTGGAAGTCCCGTCATGGAGGTGCCTGTGCTGGGAGTCTGTTGTCGCACCTCCATGGTGAGAAAGCAGCTCTCCCAAAGGATAATGGTGAGAATCAAAGTTGGGAACCCCTCTGTCTTTCCCTCTCACTCTGTCAAACAGCTAGGATGCATGGGCTTCTAAATCAAGCACCCAAACCTGCTCTCTAAAGTATATGGTATGAGTCATTTAGCTAACTTAAAATGCCCTGTACTGATCCACAAAGAGAATCCCATAAAGTTTTTCATGTGTCTTTTACCTGCCCACGCATATGGATCACTCATCATAGTAGTATCTGGATGTCTGGTTTAACCAGTCACATTAACTTTCGTGTTTTAACACTGGATTTTGACTACTGGTTGCTGCACTCATTTCTAGTTTCATCTATTTTTTTATCTGATGTGAAGAATGCCATTCTGTTATAAGGCAAGGTGGAGTAGGGTGTGAGCAAGTTCCACAAATTCTGCAACAGTTCCCACCCCTCCCGCAACCCACTGACTCTGCATGGCACATTATCTCCCTATTGATGATCCATTGTCATGTCCCGTAATAAAATCACATTCTCCTATGTGCAGCTTTTTCTTTTCTCCCTTCCCTTGTAAGATATTGGGAGTTTAATAACTTTAGCAGTTTCGATTCCTCTCTGTGGCCCTAGATGAAGCCAGGATGGATTAAGAGGTAAGTGAATGTTGCCTAGTCTCTTCCGTCCAGGTTTTGGAGAGCATTATTTACAAAGATATAAACAGATACGTAACTGTACACGTTTATCTCACACTGCTCAGCTATTTCCTGCTCCTCCATGCTTCCACCCCATACAGTGGGTTGTAAGAGTTAAAAATGCCTCTGATCCAACCTTGTACCTATGCATAGGCAACTCTGTCTATCTCTTCCCTTTGAGTGTGCACCTGAAGGGTAAACGCAATGGACGAAGGCATGCCTACTCCCCTGCACCTTTGTGCAGGAATGGGAACAAATTTATTGAGGGGAGTGTCAGAATTTGAGTTATGTTTTATAGAACATTTGTTTAGTATAATAAACATCTGCAAATGACTATTTATTTCATGAAGTAATTAACATTCCTAATTAGATGCACCTTGCAGCTGCTGTTAATCTTAATTGGCAATAATGCAGCTACATTTTGATACATATCTTCAGAAGAGTTACAGAAGATAAGGGAAAAAAAATAAAGATAAAAATCTGAAGGGAAGGAAATAAAACTGTTCCCACACAGTTCAGAGAGTTCGCACAAAGAAGATCCCATGGCAACAGCGAGGCCCACAGTTTGCCTTATAAAAATCCAAGAATAGATAATGTATCATCTCTCCTAAAACACTTCGCTTGGGAAACCGGAGGGGAAGGAGGGAGAAAAATAAAATAAAGCACAAGAGGTAAAGCGGAGCAGGCTGACCCCCGCGCGTGTTGCGCGTCCGGCGATCCCCTCCCGGCCGTGCCCCCGCCGCTGTCCCGGCAGGCGCGGAGCGGAGCGGAGCGGCCCCGGCGCTGCGGACCGAGGCGGCGCGGGGAGGCGGGCGGCGCCGGGGCGGAGGCAGGGAGGCCCCGCTACCCGGGAGTTTCTCCAGGATCCCTTCGGAAGGGCCCTCCCCGGCGGCTCCCCCCGCAGAACGGCGCGAGTGCGGCGGTGTCCATCGGGTGGCAGTGCCGGCCCCTTCCTGCCGGCCCGGCGGAGGGCGCGTTCAGCCGAGCGAGCGAGCGAGCCCGTCTCGTAGGAACACAGGGATCGTTTATGCACTGCAGTTTCTCTCGCCTCTCTCCCTCCCTCTCTTCCTCTGCTCCCGAGGATATTTTGGGTGGATTGTGGTTATCAATCAAGACCTCCTCTTCTGTGCTGATCACTTGTCATTTTCACCGGGGATTAGTATCGTTCGG
>VZTE01001923.1:199538-274250 GCA_013397775.1 Eulacestoma nigropectus
AGGAAGGAAGGGGCGACTCGGGGGGGTGGGGGGGCGGCGAAGTCTGTATGGAATTACCTGCACCCGCGGCGGAGCTGGCAGCGGTGGATGGATGGGCGCCGCGTCCGCGGCACTCGCGGCCAGCTGAGCCCCAGGAGTAAACACGGGGCTTCTCCGGCCGAGTGCGCAGTGTGGTGACCGGCACTCGCCTCGCTGACTGATCTCACCGGAGGAATATTTCGGGAGACTCCTGTGGGTAAGGTCATTTTATCCGGGAAAAAGCCCGGCATTGCTAAACTTGGTGGCGGGTGACTGAAATGGGCACTTTCGGGATTGCTGCATTACCCTGATGCGAGGGGCTCCAGCCGCTATTGGCAGTTGAGTGGAATAACTGCAGTAGGTCTTCTGGTGAGTGCTTTTCGAGATAAATTAAAAAAAGAAAAAAAATCTCCTCCCTCTGTATTCATGCACCCCTGGATTTGGGAGAGTACTGGAAGAGCAAGGAGTCTTTCATTTTCCCTCTTTTTTTCTTTTTTCTTTTTATTTTTTATTTTCCTGGTTGTAATATATTTGACTGGAAAGGGTATGTGACAGTAAGGAAGCTCTGTGTGATGGAATCTAATTAATATGAGATCGGATCCCATCCTCTGGTTAAATAAATGTTTCCAACTCTGTGCAGCGTTCTGCTGCATTTCATAGCTGCAATGGAGGTAGAGAAAACCTGCTTTTCAAGTTGTTAAACTTTAAGGTGGTGATCCTTATTGATCGTGGTACAGTGCACTGGTGCTAAAGGGGTTAAATGCCACTGATAATTTGGGATTACAACTGTTCCTGTAAATCCTGCAAGGAAATTATAAACTGAGGGGCGGTAAGGACAAAAATCCCCTCAGCTTCATAGTAGAGAAATACCATAAATGTCACTAGCCTGAAAATCTCTCATCCAGCTGCTCTTACAGAATATCTTTTTTCCCAATAACTTACCTAACTGAAACCTCGGACCACGTGTATGGGAGTTGGAAGATGTGCAAACAGAGATGCTATCTTCGGTATTTCATACATACATGCATCTGGCTGAGGGACTGTGTGGGAATTCATTCCTGTTACTTGTGGTGTGAAGCGAGACGGGAGAAAAAAGGAAAGATCATCTTCTTAAGAACAGAAGCGAGTGAGGGAAGCACTTCAGCCTTTAAAGATTTAAAGGGATCCGAGCAATGCACATTGGTAATCTCTCTCTGCAAAATCAGTTCTGATAAGAGGGAATGGGGGAAGGCTGAGGGAATCGATAGTGATGACGTTGTGCAGTGCAATGCACTGCAATGCTAAAGTTACATAGTGTGTGCGAAAATATGTACCCTTATGTACTGCTGGTGAGTTCATGCATAATGGATGGAAGAAGATATGCAGATCTGTCTGTAGGAAGATGGATGTATTTGTGCAAAGACGGCGATTATGTAACTTGATTACATCAGTGGCATCAGTCGCCGATAGTGGAATAATATGCTCCTATAGCGTATCGATCACTTGGGTTAACTTTGTAGCGCTCCCGGCAGCGAGGGATGGAGACCTGGGCAGAGGAGGGGAGATCCTTGCTCAGCTCCTGACAAGGGATTTGCCTCTTGCAGGCTGCCTTTTGCATCAGCGTGCTGCTGGCGGAGTTTCCCCGGGATAGGGAGTTCACGGAGGAGGAGGAGGAGGCTGCCGAGGCGCTGGTTCAGCCACACCCGGGGAGAGGCTCCCGAAGAGCCCCCGCAAGGCTGCACAATGGTCCCATTGAGCAGCCCCGGCTGCGCGCTCCTCGGCAAGGTCACACCGCAACCTGGGACTTGGGTGCATGGCAACAGCTGAGCGGAGGAGGAACAAAACCGAAATTAAAATTGATCCTCCTCCTCTCCCCTCGCCGTCGCCTACCTCCAAGCACGGCGTTCTGCTGACCTCTCTGCCGGTGCTCAAGGCAGAGCTGGTGCCGCTTCGCCCGGGTGTGTGCGGCTCCCAGCACAGACAGCGTTGTGTCTCTCTCGGTGTGAGCAGTGACTGCTCACAGCTTTGGCAAGGCGCTGCTTCAGTATGTTACAATACAGCGTGACTGACGTGAGAAAAAAGTATTGTCAGATACAACAGCTTCATACACCTGTTACATTTACAGGAACCTAAAAGGTGGTGCATTAGCACATTTCAAGCATCTTAGAAGTGAGTAGGTGAAGAGCAAAGGTGTAACAGGAGTCCCATTGGTTTAACTCAGATTTTTTCAGCAAATTGTCCTCAAAGATAGCGGTATCAGGATATGCCTAAATGCCCCTTTTAGAATCCTGAATCACTTTTCCTATCTGTTCAAGGGGAGGAGGGGGAAGAGCGCTCCTTGAAGATAGATAAGCTCACAAAGGCACTGCTGAGGGCCCATACCTCTAACGGATGTATTTTCTGAAAAATGTAAGCCTGATGAAATCTTAACTCAGCTGAAATGAGAGATCTTATCATCACTGACCTGTGTCCTTCCCCACTTCACTCTGAATTCATTCTAGAAAAATGTCACTAAAATACTTTTCAGTTAAGAAGAGGTGAGAGCAGAGTGGGTTTTACATCTCTTGATAAACATGATCTTCACATACCTACTAGATTTAATGCACTATCAAACTCACAGTAATTTTATCCTACAGCAGGCTGAAAAATCTTTTTTTTCTGCTTTCCTGAAAACATCAATATTTTAAAATTGTTTCAGTATTCGTTCAGGACTGTTTTCATATTTCTGGAGGATAGGTCTGGGCAAGCACTAAAAAATCCTGCTAATGCAGTTTAGAGTTTGGCATTCATAGAATATACTGAGTAAGTTGAAAAAAAGGGGATATGAAGTTAACTCTATTTCCATCCTTCAGGGGTCAGAATAACACTGTGGCAACTCCTATGCATTGCTGCAGCTCCTATAATTTTCAGAAATGTCCATTGCATACTCTGTTCCATCACACATAATTACAGGCATGCTCTTTCCCTTGATTCCTTACCGGATGCTTTGTGACACACAGGCTACATCCCTGTGCCACCCGTCTTAAAGGAAAGCACAATTGTCTCCAGAAGGTGTTATAAAACTGGTGCTGTAGAGGAGCAGGCACTGACAGTGTGAGGATGTATCACATGATACATGTAAAGTGGCATGCAGCATGCAAGGATTTGAGAATTCAGGACAATAGTGAATGGTAAGCAACCAAGTTTATTTATAGATTAATTTTACTGTTGTACTTAGCAATGCCCACTCGGTAAAAATAGAAGGTTTCAGCTCCAATGCAATATCTGTTCAGTTTGCACCAAATGTAGCTTTTTCGAGAGGAAACTTTCCTTGCTGAAGTAAAGCTGTAAATCACTCGGACAAATGAAGAGAAAATGTGAAGAGAAATATTTACATAAAACATTCCCAGGCTCCAAATCGCAGACCACTGAAAGAAGTGAGAGTTTGGCCACCCACTCCTCGCTATTGCTGGAGAGCTGGCTTTTAAAGAAAACAGCAGTGCATGAAGAATAATCTCAGTGCCTTCCTCTGAAAGAGCAGGCTTCTGCTGTCATTGTCACTGAAGACAGTAGACTCGTTTTACTGCTGATAGGAAAATTTGAAACATACAGGACAGATCTTAATGAAGCTTTTTTACTATTCAGTGATATTCTTTTAATGTATTCAGAGTACTTTCTGTGGCCATTATGTTGAACCCATGGATTAGGAAAAAACCAAAAAACAAAAAAGGATAATCAACTGAGGTTTTCCTTCAGTGTATTTGCACTTAGAGAGAAGTGTTTGGATATACTTCTGTGTTTCATAACAGCTATGATCTTTAGCGGCTGGGAATCATTTTATTTTTATAGTTCACACTGCA
This sequence comes from Eulacestoma nigropectus, assembly GCA_013397775.1. Classification (NCBI taxonomy): domain Eukaryota; kingdom Metazoa; phylum Chordata; class Aves; order Passeriformes; genus Eulacestoma; species Eulacestoma nigropectus. The sequence continues at coordinate 203,375 of VZTE01001923.1, forward strand.
TGATAATATATGGCAATTGAAACGTGAAGCTCTGATTAATATGATTAAAAACTAGCAACTTATCTAGTGGTGCTGAAGTTGTAAAGTTTAATTATAGAGGCACCATTTCCACAGCTATAGGTAAGATTGTGTCAGCATTTCTATTATAAACCTCTATCCTGTTTCTATCCGTTCTGTCAGGGGTCCATGAAATAAGAAGAATTCACAGTAGAGACCATAATGGCTGTTTTAGGTTACTGTCATGGCCTGTCAGGTCAGTAATCCATGTGTTTCTTTAAGTCTTTATGTGAATGTCTACAGCAGTACCAAAGCAGGCATTATGCTCTATCAACTCAAGTGTATGCTTTTATTTTAAAATGTAATTAAATATGCAGTGATGGACCACAGTGACTTAGTGACTCAGGAGGGATCATTTAATGTATCATTTTTTTATGCACTTTCATACAGTTTTCATACTCCTAAACGAAAAACAGATGAAATGCAGCAATTAATTCTATTTGTGACAGCTTAAAATTAATTCACATTTAGGTGAAAACTCTTTTGGGGGTGGGGTGGGGAGGAAGGAGAGAATAATGAAGATGGAAACTTGTGGGTTTTTAATGTTAATATTCAAGCTTTGCATATTCCCCTGAGGTAATCACATATGGAACTCCATCCTGCAGAAGAGGAAAATCCTGTGTCATTTGCCAAAGCTCTGTAAGACCAGGGCAAGGAAATCAGGTAGTGCAGGTTCTCTGTTTTAACACTGAGTACTCTGTTTTTCTAGGTCTCACTGTACCTGTGTATTATACGCACTCCTAGGTCATTCCATGGTGTTATACAGCACACTATTTATGCCTCAATCACTAGGTCTGAACAAATGAACCAAGGGCATCAGTCTTACTGCTTTATGTGCTTTAAAGTTTCATGTTTATAGGAACAGCACACAGACATAACAATAATCCTTCAACTACAGCATTTACTCACAAAGTTTTTTTAATTGAGAGTGAAGTAGGAGAAGGGGAGAACGTGAAAGCATTTAGATTTTTGCCAATGCAGTAGGTATTGTTTCCGTTTTATTTTTTACTTCTGGGAAGAATTTAGGAAATGCTCAGTATAGCTTATGAAAAGAAATACAGAAACCTAATTCATATGTAGAGAAGACCCATACCATCTACACAAATCTATACAATCAGCAGGCAGACATGGGGTAGTGGTGTCAGAAAGTTTTCTGTTCTCTGGTCCTTAACAGCTGCCCACAGTGAATAGAGCATTGTGAAAGAGGAAGAAGACGGAGATTGCAGAGTGGGTTAAAAGGGGGGCAGAAAAGCTTGTAAATATACAGACAATGGTGAAGTATCTTCTCTATCATCAGAGATGGGATATATTTCTATATTCCTCTTGTCTGTTCTTTACTAGTGATACCCAGATGCTTAAAGTTATTGCAGTTCGCAACTCCCACTGCTCAATTTTTTTTTTTTTTTTTTTTTGAGAAGCCTTAAAATCTTCAATGCAAGGGCCATCACCTTTTTGTTTTCATGCCTGTTTCCAGTCACGCAATGAGATGGTGATCTCTCAGTTGAGGTAACTTGAGATGCTTCTCCATAAAATAATAATTGAATGTCAGGAGTATGAGAAAGAGAATATTTTCTGTTAGGTGAAAAGACTGAAAAGAAATGGCCAATAATTTTAGAAAAGACTGGTAATACGCAGAAAACAGACTTTCCTCTGACAAAGTACAAACCTTAGAATTTTCAACAGAAATTTCGCAATGCTCTTGCAAGACTGACACTTAAGGTAGTGCAACTGCTGTGTAAAGCCTCAATATCTCAATTTCCCCTGTTAAGTTCACTTAGTAATGTGTGCTTGGAGTGTCAGTAGCAATTTCTTCTTAATCCCAACCAAAAGTTTAGACTGTTTGAGGGAAAATGAAGTTGTACTAATGTGCATCCATTGTCATGTGCAGGGAAAGGCTTCTGCTGGCGGTTAAGAGCGGGCTTAACCAGCTGTGACCTGTCTGAGTTCCCAGACCATTTGCCTCAGACTGAGAACTGCTGAGCCTGAACGGTGTAAGGGACCTGCATGTACATTTGTCCCTGCCTACATCCCTTTGACAGCGCACCTTTACTGGATTTGACTCTGAGCTCAGATCATATGCCTCAGGGCTAATTCCTACACCAAGAAGATCTGGTGGTATGATGGAAGCCTTGGGATAGAGCCACAACGTCTGCCCAGGAATGTGTTTGGCCAGGATGCTTTTGTGTGGCACTGATCCCTGGCAGCAGTTTTAGCCCTGTGTCTGTCAGGTTGCTGCTCAGTGCACAGAATTTCAGGATGGCAGCAGAGCACAGCTGTTACCATATAGCACCTTGGCATTCTGCATCTTCGACTTTCCTTTGATGCTTTCTGGCTGTCTCCTCCCACATTAAAAGTTTCTTTTCCTCCCCTCCAGAAACTCTTTTGCTCGTTTTAGAATAACATAACTGAAAATGCATGGCATTCCCTTTCCAGCAAGTTGTGCATGTGATGGAGATATATGTGCTTGTGTATCAATCTGTCAATAAGATCTGCATGTTCAGTATATTAGTATATTACTCAGTACAGAGTTTATTTTGTTCAACATCTCTTACAAAACAGGCAAGGCCTGTGAACTTTGTACTACACATTTCTTTGGGGGTCCCATAGGTGAAGGTGGTGTGCTTACACCAGTGGTAAATCAGGCTGGCTGATTCTCACTGTCTCTGCACGTACATATATATTTAGTTATTGTAGAATCATAGAATATGCTGGGTTGAAAGAGACCCATCAGGATCATCGAGTCCAACTCCTGGCCCTGCACAGGACACCCCAAGAGTCACACCATGTGCCCGAGAGCATTGTCCAAACACTTTTGGTCTCAGACAGGCTTGGTGCTGTGACCACTTCCCCGGGGCACCTGTTCCAGTGCCCAACCACCCTCTGGGTGAAAAACTTTTTCCTGATATCCAACCTAAACCTCCCCTGACACAACTTTAGGCCATTTTGTCGAGTTCTGTCACTGGTCATGACAGTGAAGAGACCATTATTGTCACCTCCACTTTCCCTCACGAGGAAGTTGTAACTGCAATGAGGTCTCCCCTCAGTCTCCTCCAGGCTGAACAGATTTAAGTGACCTCAGCCCCTCCTCATAAGGTTTCCCTTCTAGACCCTTCAACATCCTTGTGGCCCTACTCTGGATGCTCTCTAATAGCTCAATGTATACTTTCAGGGATCATTTCTGTAGCTGATCACTAGAGGAGAATTATGCACGTGTACACATGCACAAATATGCCTTTACCTGTGCACTTACATATATGCCCAGAGGAAGACTTAGAGCGAGCTATAAAGAGGAAATACTGCAGTTATTTCTTATGCTAAATGTAGGAAAACAAGCATCATTCAAACAAGCCATGAGACAGTAGCTGTGTTTTAAGGTTGAGCTAGTATTTATTTTTGAATGATCTGTAAATGCAGCATATTTGAAGACAACACAAATGTATTTTGGAATGTCAAAGCAGAAACATACTTTGAAAGGACTATCAAAGGGCTATATGGTATCAAATTTATGTAATTTTAGAAATCTACATGGTAAACTTTTGGAAGATACAATCTAAATGTTTCCTGTATATCTCTCCTGACAGAACAACATATACTATTAAAAATCTCTTGCCCATTGTTGTAGAAAAGCTCAACCGGGTATTTGCTCAGTTCATAGTAGAAGAAAATTATATATATATGTATTATCAAAAAAATGCAAAACTTTGTGTAGTATTTGTTGTATAACACTTAGCAACTGTTCACTCTCATACTCAGTATGAATAATCCGTCTGCCTTTGGTCACTTCTTATCCAGAAACCTATTAAGAAAGAAGAAAAGACCAGAGAATGACAGCCAAAAAAAAAAAAAGTATTCCACACAAAAAGATTCTCATCTGAAGAAAGAGGTGAAGGTTTTGTTTTATTCAGAAAAAAAGAGGAAGATACAATATGGAAGAACAGATGATGCAGGGAATATTGAAGGCTATGGAAAGATAACTTTGATAACTTAAGATAACTTTGGGTTATCTTAAATACTATTTTCCTGATGACCAATAAAATTTAATTGTGGAAAATGTAAAATGAGTAAAGTAAAACGCTCCTTTACATAGTTCATTCAAATCCTTTTTCTCTTATGGACAAGGATACAATTAAGAGAAAGCTGTAATAGAATAGAATAGCTTGATAAAAACAAAATGTTGCATTGCAGTAGATACCTGGGTAAGAAGATCATCAGGCTGTGTAATAGACAGTTAGAAGGCTGTCACCCTGTGTACTCCAGTTACGGTGTAATCAGTGGATGTATGTGTCTGTGATTCCTAAGTATTAGAGAATGCTTCTTCTAAAAGATTTGTTACTGGCTTCCCTTGGAGGTCTGCTGTCTGACTAGATGGACTGTGTGTTCTTCAGACTATAGTTCTTCTCTCTCTGTTCATTTTACCAACCCAGCAATTGTAGTACTGCTTAATAAAGATTTTATTAATGTTGACTGAACAGCCTAATTTTGCTGTTCAAGTCCTCATTACTAAAGTCCTGGTCCAAAACACAGTGATGGAAATGGAACGAGGCCTACTGTACTCTGTAGGTGTTGGATCTATCTCCAGCTTTATCATCTAATTTCCTCATTTTTGTTATTTTCTGTGGGAAAAAAAGCCCTCATACTGCTTATGTTTAATAGGTTAACATCAATTTGAAAAAGAAAATCTTGTAAACTTTAAAAGAATCCAATAAAGCTTTACTATATTATTGACAGTATAAACAGTCTTATTAATTTCCATCATTAAAGGTATGCAACCCCCATATTTTGTTTATTCACAGAAAGGAATGGCTTGTTTCTTGAAAGGTTGTTACACCATCCCTGGTCTCCAGTACTTTCAGTTGCTGTGATGGAAAACTCGCAAAGATTGTTAACATCAATCACTAAAAATATATTTAGTGATTATACAGTGTTAGTGTACATCCTGAGCTAGTTCCTTCTAAAAAATTGTCAGGTTAATCCAAACACAGATAGGTTTCAGTCTTTAGTTAGTTTAACTTATCCTCCTTCATATTGCTTCTTCAGTACTTCATAAATGTAATAATGTATAATATATTTATTATATATAATAACGTATATTCTGTCAAAGGACCATCACATGGCTCAATGGACAGACACTGTACTTCTGCTTATGGCTGTTCACTCACAGAGGACCTTCCTTAATTACTGTTTTCTCTTGATTTTGTCCATTTGTAATATCACTTAATGCTTAAGACTTCCATGTTTGCTAATTCAATGTATGTCTTTTATTTCTTCGGTGTTTGAAATCAGGGCCTTTCACTAGTTCCAAATACTGTTTCTCTGTAAAACTCTGCTAAATTTGTCCATACTTCAGTTTCTTGTCTCTAAATGCTGAAAGACATAAACACGTTCTGCCTTCTTGTCTTTTTTAGTGCTTCATCTATTTATAATATAAACTCTCTGCTTAACATTTCTATTTTATTATCTATGAAGTAGGGTTAGAGAAAAAGTTAATGTCAATTTCTTCTTCCTACCTCAGTGGAAATTCAATTTTTTTCCAGCCCTTGGAAATCATAGAAAGTATTTCCGTTCTTGCAGCCTCCAGAAAAGAAGTAATTTCCGTGTTGGTTGGAGGGTGGATTTTTTAATATTTTTTATTTATTTAGCATTTGGATTTCGGGAGGATTGAATCAAAATATGCCATTTTAGAAATAAAATTTTAATGAAAACATTTTTTGCTCAGTAGAAAATTAATGAGAGAAGATATTTTCAGAGTACTTTATGCAAGTTCTTAGCAGAACAGGACTCTCAGCTAAGGTCTTTAGATGCTAAATAATACAAATATGAAAATAGTACAGTGAGTCATATTACTGGGGGTGGCTGGGTCAGCTGCCTGTTTCCTAAATACTAATCAGTCTTTTTAATTTGAGATTACTTCACTATTCATCTTCTTACTTTTCCCTGTTGCCTGAATTAATTGTATATAAAATATGGATGGTCATGAATCAAAGGTAGCTTGTGGTTTTCCTTTCTGCCAGGGTTCAGGTGTAACCCACCTGGTTAACAGAACAAAAATGTTAATAGTGATAGGGCTTTCTGGTTTTGATGCTGAACTTTGACTCTGTGCTTGCTCTTGTTCATCAAACTTTAATCCAGTGCCTGGGGAGTTGTGGGAAAGGCTGCTGTTGGTCTCTCAGTGTGTAATGAATTAGATTTGGGAATTTTAAAATCTTAGCAGCGAGGTTCTCTTATTTCGTGTGGCGCGTTTGCCTGTCAGCACAGAGCCATCACCTGCTGCATGCTCGCAGGTACTGCCTGCCTTCCGAAGAGCAGCTTTCCCAAAGGGAAAGCCAGAGCAGGGCAGCTCCTGTTTCTCTCTGGGAGATAATCCCAGAGGTGAAGGGATCTCGGGTTTCGTACATGAAACCTTTGCTGTTTTTTTCAGGTCTTGTTACTGGAATTGACAAGCTGTGCTCAGTGCCATCCTTTGGGCTAATTCCAGCTGACGGCTTTCGACCAGGGCTGGACCGCAGAGCTCCGCGGTGACGCCGGCGGCATTTCCCCATCACAGCAGGAATGCCCCAGCCAGCGGGCTTCATGCCTGGCACAACCTGTCGCCTGGAGACTTGTGGTTTCCATAGCTTTGTTTAATAGAAGACATTTTTGTCTGCTCTGAAGATACTCGTGTTTGCTGATTCGGAATAATACTAAGTGAAGCAAGGGTAAACCGATTTCACACAGAATCTCCTGTCAGAGCTCTGTTTCATCAGGAATTATGTTAGAGTAACTCCAGTGAAGCTGTTTCATTTGGCTTGCCAGATTGAGTCCAATGTGAACCTTCAACGTAGATATTATTGCATTAATTTTAATGAATGAAGATCACAGACTTATTTAATTAACATAGCAAAAACCATTGTCAGCAAGCAAAGACGTTATATTGCACAGCACTCTAATGCAATCAGAAGAGTATACTTTATGGCTATGAGAATATAATTTTCTTGTTAAAAACCTTTGATGTTTCTTTAAATATATAAAAATACAGGAAATGTGTAAATAAGGCTTGCCTGACATCTCAAATGCCTTGTATTAAAATAAATCTTTTAGTTTTAATTTGTGTTTATTTTGATGGGTTTCAGATAATGCTGATGTATATATGCAAGGATATATATAAAAATAGGTAGAGGTATGCATGTATATACATAACTTTTGTTATAAAATCATAGGTGTTAATATTGAAAATACAACCATTATGTCAACTTTCATATGTTATTTTTGCCATTATTTTTTATTATTTTATTTGCACAGTTAAGGGCTGTTTAACCACTAGAGTTTTACTTCTCTTGTGTTTCCCTGCCTAGTCTAACTCACTCCTAGACAGAAAATGCTCCATTAATTTGTTCTTAGGGAATTCAAGAGCACTGCATTGGAGGTTTGCCTACTCCACGAGGACCCACTGTGCATTCTCACCTGCGTGTCTGGTTTAGACCTACACAGGTTTTTCCGTCTGAGCTCCTTCATGCATTACCACAGGAGCTGGTTCAAAGTTTCTGGAAGTCAAGGAGTCAAGAAGCCACCAGTCACCTGAATGACAGTATCTTGACATGTGCAAGACAGGCTACTGTCTCTGGGCTAGTCCTGAATTCATAACTCAGAGGGAGTCTGTGTTTCATAATAGGGGAAGCTGTGGGCAGTACATCTCATGGTTTGGCAGGAGCTGCTTGCTGTGTAGCTGTGTAGATGGCTTTAGATTACTGTTGGAGTCAAGATTTTAACATATATTTTGGTGTGTTTAATCCCACGCTGATACAGAGTATGAAAACCATTGCTTGAAAGCAATATATGTATATATATATATGTATATATATATGTATATATATATATATATATACATGCCAGACTGTGGTTTATCTAATAATGAAACCTGAATGCAGGAATGCAAATGTATAATGTAGCCCAAAGTGGATCAGGCTGTATCAGTGCCACCTGAAATATGTAAATAAGTGAATTTATTGACTTACTTGGCAGTTACTGTGGTTCTGCAATCCTCGCTTTTATTGTTATTTTTATTGACCCCTCAGAATGCTCTCAAATAAGCTTTCAACTTCATGCTTTGTTTTGATGAGTGAGGATGACTGAGTTTTCAACTAGAGACAGTTTACTATAGAATTATCTTGTATTTTTTCTACCAAGTTTGGCACAATATTCTTAGCTTAAAAAGGAAGGTTTTTTTCTTTATTTATTCTTTTACTGGAAATTTATAGTGTAAAGGTTCTTGCAGGATAGACGAAAAATACGATAAAAATAGTATGGTAAGACTAAGTTCAAATAATAGCAGTTTTTTGCACCCAGAAACTTTAGATTTTACTTTGAGTATTATCTATTAAGGCTCTAATTAAAAAGAAAAAAACAACCCACACAACTTCCCCCCAGAGAAAAGGGAAAGGGGCACACCAGAAAGAAAGATAAATTTTTGTAATTAAATTTAGATACCCATTTATTTAAGTCTATAACTTGTTTTAAAGTACAAATTGTCTTTCTGCTTATCTTAGAGGGCAGACAGACCCTCTTACTGTTTAAAGCTTATTTTTAAAAAAGCTTCACTATGAAGGGGCACAATTTTTGCTCAGTCCTTATCAAAGAATAAAATTAAACAAAATACGCTGTCAAGCAACACTCACTTTCCTTTAGATGGCCAGAAATAGTTAGAATATAGCAGAGAACCATCACTGATCTCAGTATCAAAATAGTATTTTCTTCTAGGGGATTCCACAAGATTTAGTTAATGGAATTCAAAAATTTTATAACAGACTTACGGAGTTTTACATATGGAATAACTGATTTCAGCAGGAGATTGTGTTTTGTTGATGTCAGGAATTCTAGCTCACTTTTACTGCTACATGGTGTGTGTGGTGCATAACTTTTATGGTGAATACACACATGAAACAACAACAATTTTATCAGTTCCCATTAGCAAATGGGGGCTTCACTTTCTCTGGCTGTACACGCCTCCTTTTTAGTCAAAACTAAATTTTATTTGAAAACAAAGACATAGAGGAGAAAATACCATGAAATGGTCTTGTATTTTATGTGCTGTGATACACAAATAAATCCATGAATTACCTTCAGCAATGTGGAATTTATTTACCTCTATCAGATGAGACGTTCTAGCTGTCACCAGTCACCGACAGTGATTGTGACACCTTGCTGCACACATTGCTTACATTATACAAAAACTCTGTATTTATGTAGCACGTTGTTCCTGAGATTTCATACCCCAGGTGAACAATTAGCTGTATACCTGCCAGTTAAGATAACTGAGCTCTACAATTAGATTGTGTGACAGGTTTTGATGAAATCCAACCTCCTTCTAGAGGCAGATTGTGAGCTGGCAGCGCCTGGCTGGCAGGGAGCACATCGGGTGTCCCAGATAGGTGGCACAGGGTGTGCAGGCAGGGCCCCCAGGAAAGGTGCTTGGAAAGCCATGGGGAATGGTCAGCAGAGCACTGCCTTCCCATCCTGTGCAGTCCTGTAGTTACCACATGACCTCTGCAGCAGCTGACAGGCATGGGGAAGGCTGCTCTAAGACGGATATTAAAGAAAAGCTATTAATAATGGAGACATGAAGAAATCCTTGGTGTTGGTCAGTGGCCTCTGGCATTACTTTGGTTTGATCACAGCTTTTTTGTTGAGTACATCATCCCTAGGGAGAGATTCCTGCCTCCTTGGCCAATGTCAAGCCTTGGTTTAACATCAGCTCCCAAGTAAAGAAGAGAGCTTGGCTGGGAGGCTGTTCCCCCACCCTGCTCTCTGGGGCCAGCTGGGTAGGTGGCAAAAAGGGGGACAGCAAGCTTGTGCTGGTTTTGGCTGCAATAGAGTTAAATTTCTCCAAGTGGTGGAGAACGGTTCATAGCCACACTGCCTGATGCCCGTGCCCTCTCAAACAGGTTGCCCAGGAATACAGTATTTGTCATTTGGCTTTGGGTTCCTTCTCAGCCACCTGTGGTGGACTCCTACTCTTAGTTATTACTATTACTGTTGGGTTTTTTCTGTAGGATTATGGGGTTATTTTTAGTTATGTTTGTGTGAAGTGCAGCCTCCCCTGCATTACAGTTTTTTCAGACACAAAACTGGTAGCAGATGTTGTGTGTCCTAGGCTACGTGCAGGGATAAGCTCAGGGATAGAATGGTATCAGAGGACTGTTCAATACAGACCAAACCAAGCCTGTCACCTTGGTGTCAGAGGTGGTCCTTGGAGTGAAGTTCCTTCCCTCACCTGCTGACTCCAGAAACCAGCAGTGAACTCACACGGTGCAGTGTAGATGATCCGTGTGAGGGAGTTTACTCAAGGACTGCACTGCTTGGCAGTGCAGACGTCTTGCCTGACTTGGATTCCCAGGAGCAGAATGGGGTGATAGCATTTCTCACCTCCCTGGCACACTAAGGGAACAGACACATTAGAGACTGTGAGATGTGAAGATATGGTAAGATGTGGTGTTTTGTGGTGTGATGAAAGTGCAAAAGACAGACTCCTGTCTGAGAAGATGGATGAGTTCCCTTCAATAAAGCATTAATACGTGCTGTATCTCTCCTCTGAAATGCGAGCTAGTAGTCACAGGCTCTGCAGTTCTTTCTGGGGATTTTGTTATGCAGATGGTACTTTCTGATTATCACATTTTAAGACTCACGCAGACATGAAAGGGAATAGTGAAATGGAGAGGGGTAATCTAACTAAGAAAAGCATATTTATAAACAGTTTTGGTTTTTTTTCCTGAGATAAATTAGCTCATTCTGAGCCTTACACATTGAAGCTCAGTCTGGCTATATCTGAGTTTATAAGATATCTATTCATCTTTTTTTTTATTGCCTTTTGAAAAGCCCCAGAAACAGGACTGTCATCACTAACATGCTGTCAAGACAGGTCCATGCAGAGCCGAGTACTATTCCCCCTGCCTGTTTCTCTCCATCAGTCTGGTCAGGTGTGTGCCTGCTGCTCTCTGAATCAGGAATGGGAAGGCAAACAGGTCTCCAGTGCAGGTCCCATTTGGGGCATCATCCTGTAACACAGATACTCTTCAGAAATAAGCTACAAAGCCTCTTGGGCTGGTACACTCATTTCCACAAAGTGCCCTGCCAAAAAAAGGCTGGTGAAACAAAGGTTTGGTGAAATAATTCCATTTGACACATCCATACTTTCCATTTGTAGAACTGCTCTGCTTTTGGCACTCTAGCAGATCATGTTTTTTCAGCAGATTTCAATTAAAGGTGTTAGTGCTTTTAGAGGCCAAGCTGGACATCTTCCAGAGCAGATTTTTTATTTTCCACTCCATACATAGCTCCATAAAATGTCTTTGTACAGACAAAATGTGCATCTGCCTATACCCTTAGAAAGCTTTTGTGATTAAATTGTGGGAGAAATTCTTTTACCTTGCCCTGTCTGAATTGGAAATAGTGTCTGCTGTGGGAGGAAGCAAACATTGTGGTTCGGGTTTGGATAGGAACAGGGATTCTAATGTTGATGGAGGAATTTCTATGATTTCTTTCTATTACAAAATTGCCTATAATCGCCCGGTTTCCATTTCCCTCTGTGTTGTGCATGCTCAGAACGTGCCATAGAGCTTACAAGAGAGAGAAATTGGATTGGGGCAGCTGGGGAGCACGAGGTAATAACAAAACCATATTGGCAACACTCTTGACAGTAGCCATCAGCTACTGCTTCCTTCTCAATTTTTCGTAGGCATCACAGTGGAGAAGGGATTTGAAGGAACAGAGAATGGAGTTCATTGTCTTTTTAGTCTGCTCGAATGATTGAGGAAGGCTATAAAAAGCCAACTCAAGCTTAATTTTGTAGTAGCCAATTCTCACAAATTATCTGTCTGTAGGAAGAGCACAAAGCTTCTGTGATGCCAGGCCACCTGTAGATGTCACTTAAGAAGAAAACAGCCCAGTTTTCATTGGAGTATCAAAACAATTAACTTGCTCAAAATCATGGTGGTTCTGTAAGTTGATCTTAGCTACAGAAGAAGAAATTTCTGCAAAAACCTCTGTGAGCCTTTCAGACTTCTGTACCATAAATCACTCCCCCATCACTGAAATCTCAGTTTAGAAAATAGAAAACTAAACTATCACTAATGAGGAGTTGAGCATAATTTTATATTGCACAGTATTCAGAGTATTTAAAATAGTTGGGCTCTTTGTTTGAATTTGGACTTTTGACCTCATATTAATAAGCATGTTTTAATTTGAAGGATTTTTAATTTTTAATGTAGAGTTTGTGTCATTTTACTTCTCTAATAATCAGAATGTTGCATGGTACCAAATCAAACACCTTATGACAATCTAAATTGAGTATATCATCATTATTACCTTTATCAGTCAGAAATAATTAACTGAATTGTGAGTATTGCTCATAGATCACGATATCTGCTTCTGAAAAATGCATTGACCTATAAATTGTCCTCCAGTAGCCATCCTCAGACTAGACAGGAGTTGCCAGAAGAGATTTGTAGAAAGATGTCTTCTGAATGATGGGTGTTTGCACAGTAAAGCTGAGTAAGAAGGCAGCTATTCCAAGCCTCTTTTTAAAGTTTTCCTGTTAGATCCTTTTTTAAAAAATACAGTTTTCTATTTCTAGCATGAATTAACATAAATCACATATGAGATATATTTAATTTCGTTATTTCTGTCTAGTTATTTCCATGTAAGAAGGACACTGTTGGAACATAATACTAACCACCACATGAATTTATAGATACGTGTTCCTGGTGCCACATTAAGTTTTACCCAAATACAGTAAAATTGCTCAGCAGATGAGTGATTCCTGAAACACATTATCTTTGTATTTATTTTTAAAGATTCATTTTACAGCGATTCGTAAACTTTAATTTCCAACTGTTTATCATTTGTTACTCAGGATATACTCCAGTTTTTAATATATACACCCATTCTTAGGAATAGAGGACAGAGCCTTATTGTTATGCAGTCCCTACTCTCTCTTAAGACAGTTTTCTTTTCGGCTTGTCCTTCTAATCTGGTTTCTGCTTTTAAGGCCAAAATAGTTGCTGGACAGCTCAGATTCAGTGCCCTTTAATTGACATGACTTTTTCTCTTACTCATGTCTGTTCCCTGGTGGTATATAGAAAGAAATCCTAACTTCTCTGATATTTATCGTAATAAGCGAGCTAAAATATTCTATTCTAATTAGACTTCTGTTCCCCTTATGTGGTCTGACAGCTGCCTTTGCACTCGTGATCTGAGTTCATCTTTTGGAGAATACTGTCCAGAAGCCTGTACATTATGCTAGAGGAGGCCTTGCTAGTGTCGTTTGCAGTAGCTCTCCCACACACCTGTCTTCAAATGCAGATGCTAAATTTGCAGCTTTTCAGTAATATGTCATTCTGATTTGTCACTTAAGATGTTGCACTTAATCCGTGCAGGTTTTCTGACAGCCGTGCTTTGCTGTCAGTCTGTGGCTGCCCCAGCCAGGCTGTGATGCTTTACCATTTCAACTAAAGTGTGTATTTAATGCTGAGAATCTGCCTACAATCTGAACAGCAGCCAGAAGTATTGCCCTCTCTGCTCTTCTAAGTGTCCTTAACAGTGGGCTTTCTTCTGGAAACGTGGGCAATGGAATTAATTGTTCATAAGCTGGCTTAAAAATCGTCTTGGTACGAGAAGGATAGAATATTTCAGTGCTATTTCGTAGCATATATTATGCAGGATATCATGGTAGCTACTAACACATAGGTATGTAAGATTGAACAGGTCATTCTTGCTTGTGGAATCTGAGTACATTTACTGGATCACCAGAAATAGTGCTATGTGTGAAGCTCAGACCTCATTGAATATATCTTATCTTCCCATAACGCTGTATTTCTCATTGGTTCCTATAGTTATCAGATACTATTTAAAAATCCCCTCCTCTCAGCTCTAAAACCATGCCAAAAAATCTGGCATTTTAATGCAAGCCACAAATGCAGCTAAGAAAAATTTTATTTTGTTTTTTAATTTCAGACCTACAGAAAATTTGCATGGCATATGTTTAGAGACACAATACTCAGATACTTCATTATTAAAAAGTCAAGAAAGGCAAGAACAATCCACTTGGCATAGGAGGAGTACTAGCTTCCAAAAAAAGGGATTCTAGGAAAGTCAAGTGATGATAAAGTGTAATATCAGCATAATTTTAAGTATTAAACCCCTAGGATTTGGCTAAATTCAGCTAGGAGTAATGTAAAGGAGCCTTTGTAGAACAATTGTGGCAAACCCTGTGTTTAATGTCCTAAATACTTTGTTTGTGGTTCCTCAGCCTTATGGCGTCATCATACACCAAATTTTTGTGAAAAAACACTTAAACTTACATGCAATTATGCTTTCCTGAGGATGTAAAATTACAGTATAGCCAGTGTGAAATAGGATCATCAATGATGGTGACATCTGTCAGACACAAGAATAAAACTACATTATGAACCCCCAGCCGTGATTGTATCATCTCATTTGCATAACCAGTGTTAAAAAATCCAGTTATGTTAGGCACTTAGCATTTCAGAATGGCCTTTAAGCACAGGAGTGAGGCTAGGAGGGGGCACCAGATAATTTTAAATTGTAGGATTAAGATGCCAGAAACCATCTGGAGAAGCAGCCGTGCCTGCAGTGGTGAATACAGCAGATCCATGGATCACTTCAGTCCCCCCTCAAACCATAGCTATGCCAGGGAGAGCGCTAGCAGGGGAGCAGTGGGAATGGCTGCAGATCCAGAATTTGAGCTTTCTTCCTGACTTTTTCCTTTAGTACTGGTGCAGCCAGGGAGTCTAGATGACTGCAAAAATGTACTACACAGTCAGTTTAAAAACGACTTCAGAGCACCAAGCCCACACCACTTACACGCCAGAAGTTCCAAGCTAATAACTCCCAACATCCTATAATTAATTAGGATAAAAAAAGCCCCAGAAATTATGATGTGACATGAAAAGAGAGCAGGAGAAATCAAGGGCATTAATAAGGGTGTCCTAGTATATATATGGTGCAACGGTGAGAGTACGGACATAAAATTCTTTATTAAAGTAAATTAAGAAATTTAAAAGAAGAAATTACTAAAGCTATAATATAGGAACAAGTCCCATGTTGCATAAAAATGGTATAATTTTTCTTCATTAATGTGTAAGATGGGAAAGGACAGATAGGAAAAAGCAGTCCAGAAACAGTATGTTGCTCCTACGTCAGACAAAGGAGAGCCAAATGAGACACATCTAGGTGGGGAGCACCTTCACAGGCCTTTCTGTCTCACCACTGGGCATATAGCAAAAATTGCTCTTCCAACTAATCTCAGGTATATTTAATCAGCTAGGCAAAGGTGTATTCATCCTGGCACAAGATGTAATAATTGCCCAAGGAAGCCACAGGAGGAGGAAGGATTGCTTTAAGGCAGTTGCAGAAGTGGGGAGGAACTAGCCAGAGGTGAAACAGTATTTCCAGAAGAGCAAGGCTGCTGATTTTTCAGGCTTATGTCTTCTCCCCATCCCCTTAGGTAAAACTGTTTGGCACTTGCTTATAGTAATACACCCACGTCAAATGAGTCTCCCCAGACACCACCTGAAGAAAAATGACAGGAAAGAAATAGATGTTTGTCAAATTTTATTTTGGTTTGATTTTACTTTGCACTGCAGAAATTAGTATTGTGCATTAGTGAAGTTAATAAATGTGAGGTTAATGTATTCACAACATTTACACATAATTTTGAATATTTTCAAGGTAAACAGAATCCACATTTCTATATCACTAGGGGAAACAAGCTGCTCAGAGAACACAGGAAATTAGTATGTTTCCCCAACTAGTAATTTCACAATATTTCTTTTCCAGTTTCTGAAAAAGAGAGGATTTATATTGCTCCATGAAGTAGAGTTTAAACCACTATTGTATACAAAAAAAAGTGAAATGGTGTATTTTTGATGTAGTATGATTTTCTCTGTACATGATATTCCAAAGAGAATTCATGCACTTTTCTCTCAGAAATAATTTCTCCAAAATTATTGAAAACAAAGAACAGAGCACTCTGAAGAAAACTGAAAAAACTCAACAAAAAAACCCCAAACTCATCTGATATTGTGCTGGGTGGGTGGGTTTGCCTTGGCTTGATACCAAAGCTGTTCTGTCACTCTCCTCCTGAGCTGGACAGGGAAGAGAAAATAAAATGAAAGGCACGTGGCTTGAGAGATAAGGACAGGGAGCGATCACTCGCCAGTTACTGTCATGGGCAAAACAGACTCAACTTGGGGAACTTAATTAAATTTATTGCCAGGTCAATCAGAGTAGGATGTTGAGGAATAAAGCCAAATCTTAGAAAACACCTTCCCCTCACCCCTCTCTTCTTCCTGGGCTTAGCTTCATTCCTGATTTCTCTGCCTCCTTCCTTCCAGTGGCACAAAGGGACAGCGAATGGGAGGTGCCGTCAGCTCATCACACCTTGTCTCTGCTGGTCCTTCCTCCTCTGACTTTTACCCTATTCCACTATGGGGACCCTCCCACAAGAGGCAGTCCTCAACAAGCTTCTCCAGTGCGAGTCCTTCCCACGGGCTGCAGCTCTTCACAAACTGCTCCACTGTTGGTCTGTTCCGTGGGGTGCATTCCTTCAGGAAGAGACTGCTCCCGTGTGGGCTTCCATGGGTCCACAGGTCCTCCCAGGAGCCTGCTCCAGCGTGGGCTTCCCAAAGGGTCACAGTCTCCCTGGGGCATCCACCTGCTCCAGTGTGGGGTCCCTCTGTGGGCTGCAGGTGGATCTGTGCTCCAGCATGGATCTCCATGGGCTGCAGGGGCACAGCTGCCTCACCATGTTCTTCCCCACAGGCTGCAGGGAAATCACTACTCCAGCACCTGGAGTACTTTCCCAGTACTTTCCCCCCTTGTTCTTTGCTGACCTTGGTGCCTGTAGGGCTGTTCCTCTCACCTTCTCATTCCTCTCTTTGGTTGTTGTTGCACAGCATATTTTTTCCTTTTCTTAAATATGTTTTCCGAGAGGTGCTGCTGCTGTGACTGATTGGCTTGGCCTTAGCCAGCAGTGGGGCTGTCTGTCTTGTAGCCAGCTGGCTTTGGCTCTGTCAGACAAGGGCGAAGCTTCTGGCAGCTTATCAGAGAAGCCACCCGTGTTGACCCCCCACTACCAAAACCTTGCCACTTAAACCCTGTACAGCTGGATCAGAGTGAATATTGCTCTGGGTTGAATGGCAGTTAAGCTGAATGTTGGAGAAAGTTCTCAATTACATGAGTTGCAGTGGGCTCTGTCTGCCTTAGCACTTTGGTTTGATGCAGTAGCACAGTCTTGAAGGAACTCCCCTGGTTGTTCCCACTTCCCACATGTCAGTTCAGTTTCCAGGGCAGCTTTTGTATGATGTGGAACAGGTGGCCCTGTAGAACAGAGCACCCTTGGCAGCTCCCTTCCCCTCTGCAGCAGGAGGGTTTGGATCCCCATCAGGCACGTGTGGATTGAAGCCCCAGGCTGAACCTCCAGGCAGCCTGGAGCTGGTTCTAAGGACGAGATAATGCCTATTCTGAAGTGCAGTCTACTACACAGTGTAGAAATTGGGGTTTACATGCCACATGACTTGATTTGATTATTGTTTCATTCTCTTCGCCAGGAATTACCTGATAATGTGGAAGGGGTTTGGTTTGTTTTTTTGTGTTTTTTTGAGGTTTTTTTAGTAGTTGCTGTTAAAAAAAGGGGACAAGCCCAATGATATGAAACCAGAATAAGTGAAGGCAATTTATATGGATAGTGGTAGATGCATGAAGGACCAGTAAGATAAAGTGAATTGAGTGAACAATCACCTTTACGTTTATGGAAGAAATTAGCTTCCTAGTAAAAAATGAAAATGAGTAATAATTACTAAGTGTTTTACCATTTATTTAATCATGTAAACCCCTCTGTCAACAAATTAAACAAAATTTCAGCAAAGTACTGCCATATGGGCTAATATTTTTTAAGTGCTCAGCCTGAAGTTTTTTTTCTAGAGCTGCCATTGCTCCTGTTAAAACAGGAACATCAACTGTGAGTATGCACGTTCCAGCCTCCCCATCCTGCCCTTCTGGGTTAAAGGAGATTTCTGCTTCTTCAGATGGTCTGTAAATCTGACAACCAAATTTTCTTAAGCAGAATTCGGTTTAGGAGTTTGACCCAGTTTTGCAAATAGTTTTAAAAGAGCTGAAATGACACTTTGGCTCAAGAAGAAAAGAAAGAAAAAAAGCCTTGAAAATAGGAAGAGGAGATTTACACATTTCATAGCACTATTTTGCCAGGTTTTGTAAGAAATGCGTTATATAATACAGCCCTTTAATCCATAACAAGATTAAAAGTAATTGTTTTCTCATGTTCTGTTTTCCTCTGAGGCTGGTTCAGTACATATCCCATTGTTTGTGTAGTATTGCATTATTTAGTAGAATCCTCAGATATCGAACAGCTGTTTGTTGGATTTGACCTGCAACATTGGAGTAATGACACTACAAAGACAACAGATTTTGGCAGCTGGAAGTTCTGTACAACTGAACTGTGATATTTGCAATTAATACGTTGCTAGCAAAATTGCATCTGCCTGTTTTTGTTTTTGACTGTTTTTAAAGTAGCACTATTTACTAGAACCTACAAAGACCTAAGAAATTTTGGAGATGTGTACGCCATTATAGAATGAGTTTGCATTTATTGCATTATACATTTCATATCCAAATTTAAATCTGGAGTTCTAAATTGGTCTGTAGAATTTAAGAACTAGTTGATAGTCAGTGCTGGTCTTAATAGCAAATGGTGTCTTAATAGTAAAAGTACAAAGCAGGTGTTAAATTTTACATTTTCTTCTGCAAGCATATATTACCTTAATTTTTTTCAAATGGCACTTGTCCCCCTTATTTTAATTGCAGGAATTGCAAATGTCATAACTAGAGTCCAGATGCAGTTATTATAATTGAGTGCTACTTTTATGCGTAAGAATTTATTGACATAAATTCTGTTCACTACTTAACTCTGACCTGTTATTTGTCTTAATAAGGTTAGTTGAGGGTCATTCCTTTACTGAAGGGAAGAGATGTTAGATTAGGAGCTGGAAGATGGCGACTTGAGGAGACTTCACCAGCTGCATAGACAAACAAGGCTTACTTTATTATTGCCTTAATAAAAGCTATTGAGCCCTGAGTACAGAGTAGCTCCTTGGCACCTCGTTCCCAGTGTTCAGGGAACATCCGATTCTCCCGTTGTGGTCTCTTCAGTTACACTTCATTCCTCCGGCCCGTTTTTCATTGCCTTCCAGCCATCCTCTAGTCTCACTAAACAAGTTCCTAAGCAACTATGATAAAACTCTTCCAAAATATAAACAACATCCAGGAGGTGGATGCTGCTCCTGCCTGCTGCCGAGCAGCCTGAATTCCCCTGCAGTGCAGCAGGAAAGGGGTGCACCCAGCCTGGTGAGGGAGCAGGCAGGAGCTTATGTAGATAGGCCTGGGTTCAACACCCCATGGCCTCTTGCTGGAAGTGAAATTTACACCCACATGGAATAGCTCCAGGAGCTAAAAAATCTACAAGGTTGATTCTCCGTGTATTTCTTTTTGTTTAGTTTCTAAAGAAGATTTTGCATTAGCCAAACTGTATTTGCATTAGCCAAAAATAAGTAAATTTACCTGTATCATAAACTCTTGACCTTTCTTGTATTGTCTCGATATATTGCTTAGTACTGTCAGAGTCTTGATATCCCCAGTATGATGTATTTCCAAAGAGGAATCTTAACCATGACAACCATTTTAATGACTTAAAGAATGCTAATTCATGGTAACCAAAAAGAAATATTTTTTTAAAAGAATATTTTATACAAAAGTAAGGAACAAAATTTAACGCCATTAAAGTCTTGTAGAATAAGAGTGAAGATGTGTTTGAGTATTACACAAAATATTCAAAATACTTCTAATGAATAGGTTTTTTGGTCCGGTTCACAAATGAAAAATATGAATCTGTGCATAACAATTTAATAGTCATTCAGAGAAATCTGTACTTGATCAATATTCTTGAAGAAGGTTGATTAATATTCATTGTGTTTCACAATGAGCAATCTAGAAAGAGGTAATGAATCACATGGCAGTCCTGATAACACTGTAGCAGTCTGAACTTAGCCAGCCTGCCTTGGTTAATGATTCCTAGTAAACTCTTTTTGATTTTTAGCTGTAACTGTTGAGTAGGACAAGGAATTTTGTTGTTGTTCTTACATGTGAAAGAAGGATTCTAGGGTTGCCAAGTGCTTTGGCATTCATGCGACAAAGCACATGCTTAAGTCCTTAAATGCCTTCACTCAAGCCTTCAGTTGTTCTTGTTGGCTAGAGTTAAGCAGATGAAGAACATTTTTGCTGGATGGAGATATAAATAAAATTATAAAAATCATCATCCTAATGTTCCTCTGTAAATTAGTATACTGGATTAAGCTTGTTTTATTTACTTTGCTGCCTTAGGGTGAGCCATTTGACAGAATCACTTTAGCTTTGATTTTGATTAATCAAGGATGGGGATATGTTTGGTGGTTCCCTGTTACTATCAGGAAACAGAGCAAGTGACTTGCAATGTATGATCCTGGAGAACATTATTTTTTTTTCTGTATTCAGATTTGAAAGAGCTTGTACGAGACTTTCTCAAGTAGTTCTTTATGTTTAAGGTGGTCTGTTTATGCTCTCAAAAATGATTCAAATATATTATTTTACGTTTTATTTTTATTTGTATAGCTAATGGGAAATGAAATATATCTCCCTTAATGACAGATATGAAAATTAGTGGACACTTAAGTTCTGCAAAACTACAAAGTCTATTTTAAATTTAGTTTCCAGACCTCAAAAAGGTACAATTTTCCTGATTTAATCTGCTATGAATTTTTTTCATTGTGCATTGAAATAGCCACCATTATCATGTTACTAAAAATCTTTAAGGACACCTGCAATTAGTTGTTCTTGTTGGTTTTATCATCTCTATGCTACAATGGTTTGCCATACGTAGAAGTCTTACAGATGTAACACAGATATCTTTATTTGCTATTGCATTTTCTATGTAGATGTATCTCTTTCCAGAGACAGTGAGGCAGTGAAACAAGGTAATGGCAAGCAAAACAGGAGGTGAAGAAGTGAGGACCATGCTGTGTGTGCCTCCTTCACTCCACTTGACAGTGTGAGAGAGGAAGGGCTAAGGGCAAACAGTGCTGTGATTTGAGCTGGAAGGAGACCAGGATCACTCCTCCTCCCACCCATGCAGGAGCATCCCCAGGAATCCCCAGAGCTTGCTTGTAGCATGACAGATGATGTTGGAAAAGACAGTTTTAATTAAAACAAAAGACAGTGTCTGTTACATGCATCTATTTATAGATTAGGTAAATATGTTCATCTTTTCATTGACGTCTTTGAGAAACAGTGAGGATCATTACTATTAACATATGAATATCAGCTTGGCTTTCATGTGTTGGCTTGGAGCCAGTTCTGTGAGTTTTTAGTGATGCTGCCAAGTTTATCAGGTTCTCTCATGTAACTGAGGTTATTCCTGTGGATAAGTGGTTATAGGGCCAAGGCCTGGTATCTTTGCAAACACCCAAGGCCTTCAGAAGAGGTTTAATGGCAGGACTCAGACAGTGCTTCCCGTCTAAATGCTTTAAAAGTTAGTTGTTTATCTGATAATATTTGATAATTAATAGCACTTAGTAAATGAGAAATTCCCCTTTTTTTCATGCAGAAGGAGTACAATATTCAGGTTTTCTATTCAGTGAGCTTCTGTTTAGCTTTCATCAATGGTAAAAGAAAAATATAAAGACAAGAAACAAAAAAGATAGCTGTTCCTTCCTACCAGTAATTTAACTGGGTTGCAAGCATTAGTGCAACAGTATGGCAGAGAGTTTGTTTGTTTGTTTGTTTTTATTGTAGGCTGGGTTCACAAAACAGCTTAATTGAAATTCAGTGCAAGTTAGGTTTCTTTTGTGTAGGCCTAAATTGGTAATGCTCAGACTGAAAGGTATCTGAGGATGAGGACAAACTGTTTGTAGAGAGCCTGCCATGATGGTGCACCTTAGGCACTAACAATGCAAATAGTAATATCTGAAGAAAGAGGATGTTTTCATGTATGTTTTTATACTAATGTTTTATTATTGGTACTTTTGAAAATAGGAAAATATATTTTAAAAAAATCAAACACATTTAATTGAGATGCTCAAGCATTCAAATAGGGTCATTTAAAATTTCAAATAAGAAAATGGAAGGAGGCATTAAAAAATGCCTCCATAGTATTTTTATTCTGCAGCATATGTTTACGGTTGAGTTTTTGATGAAAATTTATAGCAAAAAAAAGCAGAACAGGTCAGGATATCTATGCTGTAACAGAGAAATTCTAGCTACATGCACTAAAATAATAGTGAACCACGATGCTTCATTGGTTCCAAATTTATTGTAAAGCTGCTTACTAGTTTTTGCTGTCCAGGAATATGCATATTTATCTTACCTTATCTACAAGGTCAGGTAAAATTTGATCAAATTTAGCGACTGATTGAAAACACATGCAGGGTTTCATGGACAACAAGGGGCTTCAGCTTTACCTTTCTTTAAAAGGCATGCAATCATGTATCTTTTACAAGGTATTGTACAGGCAATTCTGAAGTATGCTATCTCATAATATTTTCTTAGTGTTTATTGATGTTAAGATGAATCTCTTTATTATTCCTGTACTTGGATATTTATGCTTAAGTTTTCAAAGCATCCAGTGTGAAACTTATGAAATTTATGAAAGGCAGGTCCTTCATGACTTACCAGGTCTCCTTCTATGATATGGTGGCACCTGGTGAGTGAGGAAGAGGCTGTGAATGTTGCCTGACTGGCTTTTAGTAAAGCATTTAGAAGTGTCTCCCACAGCGTTCTCCTGGAGAACCTGGCTGCTCGTGGCTTGGCTGTGTGCACTGTTCCGTGAGTAAGAAAATATCTGCATGGCAGGTCCCAGAGATGGGTGGGGAATGGAGTTACATCCAGCTGGGGCTGGTCACCAGGGCTCAGCACTGGGGCCAGTCCTGTTTAACATCTTTATCAATGATCTGGACAGTGGGGTTGAGAGCACCCTCAGTCAAGTTTGCAGACAACCCCACACTGGGCAGGAGTGTTGATCTGCTGGAGGGCAGGAAGGCTCTAAAGAGGGAGCTGCACAGGCTGGGCTGATGGGCCAAGGCCAATTGTGTGAGGTTCGATACTTGGACCTGCACTTGGATCACAACCCCAATGAAATATTCTAGGCTTGGGGAAGAGTGGCTGAAAAGCTGCCCAGTGGAAAATGGCCTGGGGATACTGGTCAACAGCTGACTGGTTATGAGCTGGAAGGCTGCCCAGGGGGCCAAGCTTGGCAGGGGGCCGAGAAGGCCGGTGGCATCCTGGCCTGAAACAGTGTGGCCAGCTGGACCAGGGCAGGGACCATCTCTTTGTACTCAGCACTCTTGAGGTTGCACATCAAATTCTGTGTTCAGTTTTGGGCCCTTCTCTACAAGAAAGACATTGAGGTGCTGGAGTGAGTCCAGAGGAGGGCAGCGGAGCTGGGGCAGGGTCTGGAGCACAAGTTTGATGAGGAGAAGCTGGGAGACTTGGAGGGGGGGGTTAGCCTGGAGAAAAGGAGGCTCAGGGGGACCTTAACACCCTCTACAATAACCTGAAAAGAGGTTGTAGTGAGGTAGGGTTTGTCTCTTCTCCCGCATATCAAGGGACAGGACAAGAGGAAATGGCCTCGAGCTGCACTAGGTGAACTTTAGATTGGATAATAGGAAATACTTCTTCCCTGAAAGGGTTGTCAAGCACTGGAACAGGTTGCCCAGGTAAGGGGCTAAGACACTTCAAGTGTGTGTTCAAGAGGTATCTGGATGTGACACTCAGGGACATGATTTAATGATGGACTTGGCAGTGCTGAGTTAACAATTAGGCTCGATAGATCTTAAAAGTCTTTTCCAACCTAAATGATTCTGTGAAATGTTACAGGCTAGAGTTTGTTTTACTGTAAAGGAATCATATATACCATGCCAAAGTATCATGAAATTGGTGATGCAAAGGTTTGGAAAGAGGGAGTAGTGTCTCTTTTTAGTGACCTATGCCCTATAGTGGTATTTCAACTAGAACATATAACATGTAGTTTATCAGAATTTAGATATCTTCTCCTGCTCTTTTACCGTGATGTACATTTTTGAATAGGCTCTGGGGTCAAAGAGGATTTCCCACATCTTCCTAGAAAGTGCCAAAAAATGAAGCTGGCACTCCTAGGTACTGATGGATACTATATATATAGAAATAGTATAAGTAATAGCAGGGATGTGTTTGCTCCCACACTAGTAAGATAAGACTTTCCTCCAGGTTTCAGGAATTTTAGAAAGAAAAGTGGATTTTCCAAGTGCTGTTGATTACACAGATCGCATCAAAACCAAAATAATACAAAACACTGAGATGTTTTTCCCCATGCTAAGCATCAACAGCTACAGCATGACTTTCAAGAGATGCTTAGGTAAGATGGGAATTAACCTCCCCCAAATGCAAACATTTATCGTTGGATTTTTTAGGAGATAATGTAGATTTTATTATTTGCTTACATCTTGTGCATATAGTGGTTGATTTTTGCTGTTTGTTTC
Source organism: Eulacestoma nigropectus (assembly GCA_013397775.1). NCBI lineage: Eukaryota > Metazoa > Chordata > Aves > Passeriformes > Eulacestoma > Eulacestoma nigropectus. Next base: position 228,043 of record VZTE01001923.1, read on the forward strand.
CATCTCTCACCACTTTTTTAATCAGCTTGCTGTTTATTTTGGGATTTCTAATTTTTTCCTTTATGAAAAATATGTACCTTTTCATGCCAGAACATGACAATTGCAAATATTGGACTACCTTCTACCAGATAAAACTTCTATTTCAGCACATGTTAACATTTTCGTGTCTGCCATACTATAGCTCATTCTGGTTTCAACATATTAAAATGCCCTGCTTGATGTTTTACACAGGGAAAATATGATTGTTAATGTGGGGACAGCAAGTTTTCAGTACAATTGCTATAGCTGCTTTAAGATCTAAGGCTTCATAAAAGTTTTAGACCTGACTGTTGTGTGTGTGGAAGAGCCAGTGGATCACATACTCCTGTACAGAACAGCAGCTCTCCAAGGACAGGGTCCCCAGGGTTTGGTGAACACCTTAGAGTATCCTCACAGCTGTCATCCTCACAGCCATTAAGGCTTGAACTTATAAACATAAAAACATTTATTACAACTGTAGGTAAAAACTCCACTTTAAGAGCTGGCAAGGAGAACATTTTTTTTCCCTCTATTGATCAAAGAGCCTTTATCAGAAAGTCTTGTTTTCATGTAGTCATCTAAAAGAGTTATGACTAGGATCCAGAAAAGTTTATGCTTAGCTTTCTTTGCATTCTGAATCAACATTGGCATATTCATGAGGGGAAATGTGGGTACAGATAGATGGTAAAACTAAAACTATGTAAAAATCAATATATAGACATAGTGTTCGTAGAGACAACATTTGGGGGAAAGGTAAAATCCTTTTAAAATCCACTTTATCAAAGAATTTGTAGAATGGTTTGTGGGGTAAGGGAGCTTCTGAGATTGTCTAGGCCAACCTCCTAGGCAGGGACATCTTTAACCTGACTAGGTTGCTCAGAGCCCACTCAACCTCACTTCAGGTCACTGAGCATCCACAATTTCTCTGGGCAAACTGTCAATGTCTCACCACTCTCATTGTAAAAAAAATTCATCCTTGCATCCAACCTAAATATACCCTCTTTTAGTTTAAATTTTTGCCCTTTGTATCTTTAGTTCCAAGAAACACAAAATGGTTGGGGTTGGAAGGGAGTTCTGGAAGTCATCTAGTCCAAACTCTCGCTAAAGCAGATTCTGCTTCCTTATGCACTACAGAAAAGTGAATCTTCTGCAACAAGCCTGACCTTTGTGTTTATATGTGTCACCTCTGATGACTTTCTGAGATAGTTTTGGCTACTTGTCACTTCCGCTGGCACTAAAGATTCGATACGATTCAGGCAAAGCCACAAGGTTCTGTTCTAGGCCCTTCGAATTAACTTCAGGATAAGGTACTGTTACAATACCTGCAAAAGATAGTAAGTAAGGGAAGGAAAAGAAATAGATTAAAGAGATGAGGAGAAGAGGAGCAGGCTGGCTTGCATATTCAGGAATGTACCTGCATAGCTGGCGATTCAAAAAGCCTTATTTCTAGTTTGGATCCAAGAGGTTTTGACCTGAAAATAATTGGTAAGAAAATTATAATCATATCACAATATTTAAATAACTTTTCAGACCAGATATATCTTTAAGTTGTGAATAGAAGCAGCTATTACCTAGTTGCACTAAATTAGAAGAAAAAGGTAAGCTACATCTCAGCTGATAAGGATGTTCATCTTTTCCCGTGGCTACACTTTTCCGTACAGAGTTTGAAGGTTTGGGTTAAAGGTGACTCATCTGAGTTATGTCCTTCATTCTTTTACTTTTCCATTCATTTGTTTACTTATTTTTTAAAACATTCAGCGCTCAACTTCTCTGTTTTCTATCAATAGGAATAGTAGTGATGCTATCAGTTATTCCCACTTTCAAAGTTATATAAAACCTGAGTTTCTTTCAGACAAACTTGCTAGCCACGGTTTCAGTATTTTATCATAACATTTACCTTTTACTGAATAAAATACACATTTTGAGTGGACAAATTGTCATTGCATCCCCAGGTACTTCCTGCAGTGATTTCCATTGACTGGAGTACATGAGCTTATGAAAACAGAGATGATCGACTGCACTGAGTCAACAACACACTCATTATACTACCAGATGCTTTTATTTTCACATAGCAAGAGGAGCGTTATGGACCACTGTTTTCTCATTCTCCCAGAAGGATTTTTCAGCGTACTTATAATTCCAGAAATGAATGCTCTATTGCATATTTAAAGAAATTCCTGTCAAGACCTTCAGAAATACAGGCTGTGCTACACAGACACGTTCTTTATGAATGTACTGAACTCTCAGCATTTGTTTTAAGAGGTAATTCTGGGGAAAACCAACAACAACAGCAACAAACAACAAAAAACGACATGCCTTCCTCCACCTTCTTCTCTCATGACAATAATATCTTACCTAATTATCGTTTTTTGTAATCCATCATCCCTCATGCCTCACTGTATGAACACAAATAACCCTATCTGAATATCACCCCAGAGAGGTTATTTCTGTGCCTTCTCTGTGTTTACAAACAGTGTGTTGTTTTCCCTCACACATATGTTATTATCTTTCTCTAAGTACTTGTTACAAATTGACTGTAATTTATCAAGTGCCTGTAATGGATGTTGCGTATTTGAGATACAGTTGGATTTCTAAAGGTCATGTTTATTACATCTTTGGGAAGCCCATTGTAAAAGTTTATCAAAGCCTTTCAGACCTGCTGATGGGTATGGGGATGTCACCAGATTACTAATGCATTCTGCTTCTGCTGATCTAGTTAGCAAATGAGAAATGTAAAAAACCTCTGGTATTTTGTACTTCAGGTTGAAGCTGAAGTGAGAAGCACAGAATGAACATATTCTAAAAAATAGGCTGTGTTTTGCTGAATGCTAAGAAACAAACAAACACATGGATTTAAAAGTTATTTTTCGAATAAAGATATAATATTTCCTTTTTTTTTCTTTCCATTCAATTGAAAATTTTTTGTGGTGTCACACATAAACTTTTCAATATTTACTTATGATTCTTACTATCCTGGATTAAATTCAGTTTTAGTACAAGAAATGCCATCACATTAAACTAAGGAAGACAGGGAGAAATATAGATTTCCACATCTGTTAGAGAATTTATAGAAGTCATTAGAGCTGTAATAACGTATAATTATATAGTTCTGACTGCAGTCAGAATCAAGACTAGTAAATGCTGGTATGCTAATAGCATTTCCAAAAAAATAAAAAAGAAAAAAGACTCCTAGTCTTTTTTTCCTTCATGCTCATCAAACAGGTCAGACAGTCATGGATGGATGCAACAAGAGATGAACGTGTGAAAGGTCCCTTTTTGCAGACTAGCCAAACAACTTGTCTGTCACGGTTCAGTTGGAAGCGAGTGTGAATGTTTCTAGTATTTGCTAGAAATGGAACCAAATTCAAAAATATGAGCAAGAAAAGTACTTTCAAGAAAATTTAACCAGGAAGAAGGAAGTGTCACTGCTGCCTTTACCTGTAGAAGGATCTCAGATTTATGTATTTATTCCCACCAAAGTGAAGGCATTTTGGTCTTACACACTGCTGCATTGCTTGGAGCACTTCAGAGTGATCTCTGAGGTTGGCTGCCTGTGAGAGAAGAGAAACTATTTACATTTATGTTCTTTTTGCGTGGATCTGAGCTTAATATTGCAGATACACACATGAAGTAATGTGAGTACTAAGAACACTAAGGGCAGAGCAGTGATTGCATAGCACCACACAGAAGGCAAGTATATTTTCATTTTTTTTTCATGCATCATTTAGTGCTCAAGGCTTTCATTTTGCATATCTTTTAAGTAATCAAGGTGTACAGACAGAAGGGAATAAATAAATAAACAAAAGGAGGCAAAGAAAGAAAGAATGAAAAGCAAGCAAGCAAGAAAACTTCAGTAAGTCAAGTACCAGTTGAAACATTGTCACTCTCTTGCACTCATATTGTATATCCTCAAGTTTCAGACTTAATTTGTGTATCTTGTAATGAAAGGGGGACAGAAAACAACAGCAGACAATTTCATTCAATCCTTGGTAATTCCAGCTTCTGCCAGTTAACTGGTATGTGATAGGTTTTCTGAGACTGAAAAGCTAACTGGAGGAAGGATCACAGTCAGGTCTGCAGCAGCCTTCCATGGCCCTGGGAGTGCCATGCCCTTTCACTGCCTAGGGAATGACCAAAGCAATAATGCCTCCATTCCTTGCAGTAGTCTTGCTAAAAAACGCATTTTAACTCCCCATTGTAATTTTAAGGTACATTTTAATACAGAAATTACTCTAGTTTGACATCATTAGCACTGGGTGTTGTCATCAAACACAAATCTCTTCTGGACTGAGCACATCAGAGAATAGATAAATATAATGCGGACATCGTCTCTCTGATCACTGCAATGTTTAATAGTCCTTCGTTTTGTGTTACATCTCAGGAAGGATCTTTGCAGGTAAGATTTCCATTTCCCATCTCCATCAAGATCTTTTATATTTCCTCATCTGTATTTCAGTTGTGTAGACTGACTTCTAATAAATATTTCTGATTCCTTTGTCATTCATTTTGGAATAAATACACTAAAAACTCTGTATATAACCATCATATTAAACCTCTTATTGCAACATTGCATATTTCTAAGATTTTTCAAAACATTAACCTAGTTGTGATAAATTGAAAATAACACAATAGTTTGGAAGAAGCAAATTATCTTGAAGCTTATGGTCCTACCACAGAAACCTAGTGTCAAAATTCACAAGATAGACACTTCACCTCAACTGCAGAGAAGCAAATTTGATGGTAAGAAATAACAGAAGTACAGAACATTGAGTTTGGAAGAGGCTGGTGGACATCAACTACTGGACCTTTGCTCTAGCAGGGTGAGCTGGAGCCATGTCCAGATGGCTTTTGAATATCTCCATGGTTAAGATGCCACAGCCTCAATGGGCAGCCTGTGCCAGAGCTTAGCCACCCTCAGAATGAAAGTGCTTCCTGTGTTCAGAGAGAACCTCCTATGTTGCAGTTTGCTCCGTTGCATGTCCCTTAAGGAGAGCGTGACTCACCCAGACATCAACATTCAGGAGATGTATATGATGAGTTTCTTCATGCTGTCCCACACTGTGCTTTAGGCATTCATATAGAAATAACATTTCATGTCCCTTCTGCACAGATGAAGGAGAAGGTACTGTGAAGCAAGTGGCTGAACTTGATCACTCATATTGTAAATGGTTTCCTGCATTGCAGGGTATTCTGAGTAATAATTCCTTAGTGGTACCTCTTAAGCTTAATCTCCACTGGATAAAACACTTAAGTGTTGCTTGTAGCAAGAACTGAAATTCTGGGCTTATAGATGTGTGCCATGGCTAAAAATACTATCTGTCAGGCCCAGTGTGTCATATATGGTACTTTTTAAACAATACGGGAGTATTGTAGGGAAAAATGGTCAGGATACACCACAGTCTGGTGATTAAACCAATAATCTGGCAGGACAGTGATGTAAATTCAGTCTGTTCTCCAGTTTAAGCAGGGATGGGATCAAAGCCTGGTTCTTGCCAGTTTTTAACTGCAGCTTCTATATTTCAGCTTTAAAATCTTACCTTAGTTGTCATCTCTAAATCCAAGAACAGACTAAGAGTAATATCTTCCTCTTATCTTAACCTTCTGCATGCAAGGCTTAAGATTCAGAAAGCATCGTCTTACATTCATGAGGAACCTGTTCATTTAAACCAGTCATTCAGACACTGCTAGGCTGGAGGTTGCCAAGTGGGAAATTCTATAAAACTTGGTTTGCAGTGACTGAATATTTTTGTTGCCTGGGCTTTTTATTTTATTTGGTTCTGCCTTTTGGTACGGTACCATCTAAAGATGATTACCTCCTCTCCAAGTATACAGTGCTAAAATCCTTTCCAGCTCTTAACACATTCCAGCTCTTACCAGCCAGTCTCCAGATACCACCTCCAACCTCCTGAACAAAGCATTTGCCACCTGCAATACAATGTGCACCTTGCTTAGTCCCCCTTAGATGTAGAGTATGATAAGACCGGAACAATATTCGTGAGCTGATCACACATATGTATATAGAGTCTCTTACAGGGTCTTATTTCTGTTTTATGTTACCTTTATGGCCTTTTGTCAGAGTTGACACAGTTATTGATGACGTGTTGGGGTGCTTATGTAGAAGTATGTATTGGCTCTAGCAATTAATGGAAACACATTCCTTTGTCTACAAATCATCTACAGTACTTCAGTGCCAAATTTCAGAGACACCTAAATTTAAATTTAAATTTAAATTTATGAGATATAAATCTTTTGAGGTTAAGCAACTTATATTGTTATGACAAGGAATATATACTAATAGGCTAACTTTTTGAAAAGGTTCAAAAAAGTTTAGTAACCTTCATGGTGACTGATAGGTTGCCAGTCAGAGCCCTTCCCTTTCCCTCCTTACACCACCCCCACCAATATAAAACCTGTTAGAAGCCAGCTAAAGAAAAGGCAATAGGTTTGGGATTCAACTCCAGACTTAGATTAGATATTACAATACAAAGCTCTTCTCCAATGAATGTCCCAGTAGAAATGCTGCTAGACCATTACCAATTCTGGAGATTATGTGGAGCATTGTCCTCTCTGGTCTCCCATACTTACTCATGCTTGCAACTTTCTTTGGGCATACTGTCTACCCTTTCCTTGACACCATTTAACATTCCGAAGAGAACATTTTCCTAACAACAAAACCGAAAATTATCTTACCAGATCTATCCATGAGATGTAACTTCCATAAAAAATGATGGTATCTTTTTTCTGTATAGACACTGTCTCATACAGCCTGTATTTAAGTGAAGGAGCTATGCAATCATGACAAATACAAGTACAAGGTGAAACAAAAAAGTAGAGCTATTCTTAGTTATTCCCCAGTTATGAAGCCTACTCTGTGGTCTTCTTATTAATGTCTAGACTGCAAACTAGAGAAAAGCTGAGTAACAAAAAAGCTTTTTAATTCATTTTGACTGAAAATAGTTCTTTAAATTATTTAATTTTATCTGAGTTGTCTAAGCACTAGTGGAAATGAAAGATGCTAAAAAAAGCTTCATAATGTTTCAGTTCAGATTAGACAGTAAGGAAGCATTTCTTCCTTTAAATATGGATATATCAGAGATATAACATGAGGTGGAAACAAAGATCCTGCATTAAAAATTTGTTGGGATAAATCATGTCTTTTCTATGAAAATATTATGATATAATTAAATGTGAACCAGTTCCAAGCAGTTTCACAGCTGTTTGGTTTATGTTAGATAAATGTGATTAATGGAGGACTGAACATTTCAGCACATCCATTTGAGGGCTAACAGACTGAAATAAAAAACTTCCCTAGTTTTGTAGGTCAAGGTGTATTCAATCAACCCAGTAACAGCCCTGGATATTTGCTATAACTGACTGTGCAATGCTGAGAAATGAGCAGTAATCTCTAGGTTGGGAGCATTTTCTAACACCTTACAAGCATATAATGCATTTTTTACTTTCAATTGCCTTTGAGAAGCACTATTTATATAGTGGCAAAAGCCAATCTAGTGTTTTTTGCTTCTGATGATCTTGCTGTTGTCTTTACTGCTAAGGAGCCATAATGTAATAATTTCTATTGGAACTATAAGGGGTTTTTTAATAATGTAAAGTAAAGGATATGCCAAGCCACTATTTAAAAAATGTCCCTGGCCTAATTTTGAAAACCAGGAAAACAAATACGGAGTCTAAATGGGATTTTTTGTAAGATAGTCTTTGAAGTTACTGTAGAAGTGCTATGGTTTTGGAAGGCTTTTTTAGCTTCAAATAATGGTACATATATTTAGCACATAATGTATCTACATCCTGAAGTAGTGTTTTTTTTTAAAAAGAGCTCATGAAAGAGAAACTGATTGAAAACCAAGGTCACATGTCCGATATTTAAATTTGAGTACTACAGAAGTTTCATTAGGATAAAAAGATATTTTTTCTTTTTCTGTTGATATTATCTTACTGGATGAATAAGTTTAGCAAAGAAAAGATTGTACTTTCCAGTGCTTAAAGGATGGGTAATGTTCTTGAGACTTAGAGGAATAGGGACAAAAAGATTCAGTAGGTGGCAGTCTTTCCTTTGAATATTTTCAGCACCAAAATCTCTTAAGTTGCTTTTGAAAGCTGATGCCTTTTAAAACGACCTTACAATAAAGAGGTGCCCTCAAGTGGTTACTCTAGATTGGATGGGAGGCTTTAGAAACAGTGCTTGCCCTAACCAATTATTATATCAGAAAATTACATTCTGTTGACTTCCATTTTCTCAGTTGTGTCAGTTGGTTATCATTTTTCCAAAATCTGGAGAATTTTTGTTCTCCTTGAAACAATGGCATTATCTCTCAATAGTTATTGCAATGAATTTAAGAAAATGCAGGTCCTTGTAACACTATATGTATTGGTTGTTTGTAGGATCACTGAACAATGAGTGGATTACAAAAGCTTGGTATTTTTTTGTCTGGATAGGAGTTGTACAACCTAGATTCACCATTTCTTAGGAAAAAAAAAAAATCACCTTTTCTTAGGAAAACAGTGTGTTTGCCTCGAAGTAATCAAAGTGGTCTGACATTTTAAGAGCTGACAGACACTTCTCAAAACTAACAAATATTCAGGCTTTTTTCACAGATCTGAACACTTGGTAGACAATTGTATTCTTATCTAACTAGACAAGATGTAAAAGACAGTGTGAGTATAAACAGAAGATACTTGGGACTGGTCAGATCAAAGACACAAACATTTATTGTTGATGCATGTGTTCTCGGAAGTGAATGCACTTTTACACACATACAGCTTTGAAATACTGCCCATTAAGTTTTGTTATCTTTTGTCTCTTCATCTTAATGATTTTACTTTTCATATATTTACTGGTGCTATAAGAAGCAAGAAACACACAGCTTTCCTGCAACTATGCACACTGGGATAAGGCGTGAGCCAGTGGAGTGCTCTAGGAGGAGCCCAGAAACAGGTCCCAAGGTACATGAAATGTCAGTACAAAGCATAATCAAGTTTCCAGTGTGGTTCTTGTGTATCTCCCAGTCTAGCTCTTCTGATGGTTGGTAGCATTCAAAGACTAAATGTGACTTGGGCATTTTCATCCATGATGAGTCTTTTGCAGATTCGCCATCTCATTCTCTGTTGGTGTTCCTGTAGCTTAACTGAATTACCACTCCAGTACTAATTGTGCTAAAGCAAGAATGAGGTTTATTATACCGTCACTACTCTTTTACTCCTCTAGGCATTGACATAATTTCTCTATTGAAGAACATTTTTTCTTTAAAATTCATATTTGCAAGATATCTCTTCATTACTTTGATTTGTAGTCTTACAGTTTTATTTCAAGGACAAATGCACACTTTTGTTCAGGATAATTTTCCAGAGACAATGTGCTTCAAAGTGAGATTTATTCCTCCTCTTATACAATTAGTATTACATTAACTAAGTTTCCATTTTAAGACTTATTTTCTTCCCTTCATATGAACATTTAAGAGGAGTGGATTATTGAATTGAATAAATGTAGGATCTGGGCTAGTCTGTTTTTACTCCTAGTAGTTGTTTTTCTTGCAGGAAATATCCACTATATGGTCTGTGAGGTACTGAAGGAAAATAGTTGCTTTCATGCTGTAAGAATTCAGTTCAGTGTACTTGTAGTGCTTTTCTCTCTTGTCTGTACAAATTGATTAGATAACATCTTGGCACTGTCTGGGAAATAGAAAAAGTCGAGAATACAACTGGCCAGTTTCTAAGGTCTGCTTCACACAATGCTGTGGAGCTTTCTCTCATGGGTGATTACATTTTGGATAGAGGTTGGGGTGCTGACCTTGGCCTACGGAACCTGATATGATTTAGGGCCTGGTTTCAGGGCTACCCATGCAGTGCAATCACAGCTGAAATTAGTTCCCATGCTTAAGAAAGGGGAAATTGTTGTCAAGTTATCTTTATTTTTAGTCATTATTATTTGAGGGTAAGGAAGAAAACTTAAATTGGACAAGTTGACGTGTTGATTATCACTCATCTGTTATGAGTTTTGAAATACAACAAAGAAGGGCAAAAATAGAGATAGCACATTTATGTTGTTTTGGAAAAAAATATTGACTTCTGTGCTATGTATGATACTGTCCAGTCACTGAATATTCACACAGATGATTTACTCATGTAGGAATAATTATTGAATTAAAAAATGGTCCAGTAAGAAATAAGAATCCATATAAAGTTTTGCACCACAGGACACTTTGCTTTCTGTTCTCATAATATTCCTTTTGTTGTCATTCTCAACCTTCTGATCCATAAGCAGAAAAAACATGAGATATTACATAAGGCTAAGCAGGTTACAAGTAATAGTAGTCTAGAATTCTAACAGAATAGTATAGTATCATACTTCCCAACTTAAAATGCATTCATATAAAATGTTTAGATTCCAATTTTCACTGCATTAAAAATATGATGGTGTTTCCTTAACCCCACAGTTTTTTAATATTTGGTAAAAATATTTCTTCTCTCCAGGAGTTTCATCAATAGGACTTAACCAAGATTAGGCATCAGAACATTGTCTGTGTTTGCTCTTAAAAGGGGGTTTCAATACATTGCCTTCAAAACATTGGTCTTTGAGTTTGTCAGGAGGAATAGCTGATTTATTATGAATCCTTCTGTTTTTCACAATAAAAAGAAAGCTGTACTTACCTCAGTCTTTCTGTAGACCTTTTGAAGGTTTAAAATTCTAGATTCCTTGGGAATGAAGTAGAATGTGAAGCATTTCATGCTTCTTAAAACTGCCCCCAGTGAAACAGAAAAGCCAGTTATAGCCAAGTCTGATTTCTTTGCATTAACTGTGCATTCATTTAACACTCAATATTTTGCAATCTACCTGCACAGCACCACAAGTGCCAAGAATGTTGAGTAGTTAGCTTATGCTAAATTTGACAGAAACTTAACATTAATTTCTGCTATTATTCCTGAAGCCTAAAATGAGCACTTGCTTGAATCTGTTTGATCTGAACAGGTATTCAAGGGTGCATATATTTGAACTTAGAGAAAATAGAGAAATTATTATGAGGTAAAGACATGCATATGTCAGACATCTGACATATCATGCCACCAGCTGGAAAAAAAAATCTTGGTCTGTGTCTGAGGTATTTTGCTTCACATCAGTCAAAAATACACCAAAGAAAGCAAACGTTCATTTGGAATCATCAATGTTCTGTGTCATCACTAAGATTTACAGGCTCACTGAGGAGCTGATCAGCAGTGCAGCCAAGTCACTGAGAAGCCCTCTTGAATAGTTGGCACCAGACCAGAAGGGGCACAGAGTTTGGGGAGTTCTGAGTTGTTGGGGTTTTTGAACGAGAAAAACAAAGCAACAAAAAGGCCGAATCTGAAAATCAGGATCCAGACTACTGCTTTAACTGCACTATCCAGATTTTGTTCATGTTTCAAGTTATCCAGAGGTAACAAATCTACATGAGACCTAGCTAAGGTTTCCCTTTCTGCAGCTACTTATTTCAGGAACTAAATATTGTTTAAAATTTAAGAATATAACTTACTTTAAGTTCAGAATTTTCAACATACCGACATGAAAGAGTGAATTATTCTGGCTTATATGAATTGAGTTTTTGCACAAGAAGTGCCAAACTGTTCCAGATGTGATACTTGATAGGAAAGGGTGCTTAGTATTCTTTTAAATTAATCCGTATAATATCTGAGTATCCTTAGTCAGTTGGTTTTGAAGTTAAATGTAGAAATTAGCACACAGAGGTTTCACTTCTGAAAACATAAATTCAGCTTTTAATTTAGGTCACTTTATCTCTGCTTCCTTCCTGTGTACTCACTTTCAGAAGACTGGAACATAATGTGACTCAGCTTGACTCTCCTGGCAGTATCTCCTCAACAGAGGTTCGGTGTTAAGACATTTGCAGGTCAGAGCTGATGAGCACTGGTGGGGCATTGCAAGCATGAGTGTGTCTATCTGCTTGAAGTCAGAGTTACTAGTGCTTTTTATTAGGATAAAGTTCATTCCTTTTCCTATTTATCTGTTGTTCCAATAATTAACTCATACTGACACTTCTGTTTGCTTAATGACCCTTTTTTTGACCCGATTCTAAGTATTTCTGCAAACATTCTGCCTGTGTTCCAGATTAGCATGTAAAAGACTTTCTGCAGCTTTCTGCTGTAACACTTTACCAGTCAAATGATTATGTCTGCTTTTAACTGGGTTTTTAGCCTAGAAGTGGGTCAGTTTCATCTGCCAACCTAAATTGGTTATATGCAAACATGCATGCACAAATGCAGGTACAGTTCCGTGCCTCTGACTTACATGTGGAGCAAAGCATTTTAGATAATACAACTGATTCAGGTAACTCTGAGAGCATGCTCTTCAGTGGCAGGGATATAAGCAAATATCCAGCACGTCACTTTTCACAGGCCTTCACTTTTCTGACATGTGCCTAAAGGAGTGATCAAGAGACAAGTGTCTCTTTGAGGAGAATAGTAGTAAAATGACATAAGTGAGAAAAAGGGAAAAGGGACATCAGATAATACTTCAAACAGAAGCTGAAAAGCTACACAGACTCCAGCAGCACGAAGCAACGTTAGTACATGGTCGCCCTACACTGAAAAAAGAAAGCTTCAATAGAACAGTGACAGCATGAAGTAACAAAACAGAGTTTGCCCAGTAGAGATTTTATGATTTCTTTTCAACTTGTCTCAGGGACAGAAGAGAGCATGCTCCGGCTTTTCAAAACTGAGCCTTTGCATCATAAAGAACATACTTTTTTTTTTTATTATTAATTAATTTTCTCATTCTGGAAGATAATGTCAACCAGATTTGTATTTTTTTATCTCTTTTTTTTTCCTATTATCTTTTAATTACTTTTTTTAAAAAATCTGATTGTAAAGTTGAAACTCATATGGCCTAAATGCACCAAAACTTCATCAATTAAAGCATGTTCATGCCAGCAGGTGTAAAATAACCTAATTCAAATTTTTCCAAGTAAAGCTTTGAACATTGCTTATCTTTCTTAATTTTAAGATAATCAAGTTATAGTACTTTGTTTTTTTCTTTGGGATTGATCTACTAGCTGATTTTTTTGTTTCCTGTGTTTTTACATATTATCACAAGATCTACCCAGTTACATATTGCATATTACATGACTTATCTGCAGGTTCCTTTACATCTGTGCAGCAGGGACATAATGTAAAGAATAACATGTGGCCTAAAATGCCGTGCTGTAACAACTCATCTAATTTCTGTACAGTACCTATGGACTTCTAACAGCTGAGAGTCAGCACAGTGAACCTACACACTGAAAGCTGGTGCCCTGGACTTTATAGCACTGTCTGTCTTCATTGACAATTTACTTTTATAGATTTCACTAGGTTCATGCTATTACTCATCATTATCACTAGCTGTTACTGTTACTCTAAAAGCTATCCTTCCTATATTTATAAAGCAAATTGTATTTTCTACAGGTCATATTCTTGATTTAGTTATTCACCTTATAATTCTACATAATTAGTATCTCTGTGTTTGTAGAAAGCTATGTAAACTGTTTGCATTAAGCCTCTGGTTTTGAAACCAAAATGTGCTAGAATTGTCTCAAAATGTATTTATTAGAGTGTGCTAATTAAAACAGTTGAAATACAAAGTTCTGAAGTCATAGAATCATGGAGTGGTTTGGGTTGGAAGGAACCTTTAAAGATCATCTGGTTCCAAGTGCCCTGCCATGGGCAGGGATTCTTTCACGAGACTGGCTTGCTCTAAGCCCCATCCTGTCTGGCCTAGGCTGCAAGGGCACACTGCTGGCTCATGTTGAACTTCTTTTCAAGATCAGAAGAAACGCATTACCAAAGAATCCCTGTGTAATATTTTAAGTTCATTTACTAAAAACAATAAATTTAAGGTGTATTTTGACAATCTCCCCCCTATAAATTGTGGATATATCTGTGTAACCACAGTGCTGCTGAAGGGTACTCCAAAAACTGCAGTATAAAATCAGCATCACAGAAAGCAATTAGTTTCAGTGAGAAGAAAATTCCAAAACATATAAGCAGCCTTACTTCATCTGCTTGAGGTGTTATTGTGTACTTTCTTCTCTGTTCGATCAGTTTTATTCCAGCAGAGAAACTAAGAGGTGAGAAAAGCACAGGGAGAAGCTTCTTTACAATCACTCCTATAGCAACAGTAGCCTGAAATCAGGCTGGCATCCAGCTATTGGGGGAAAAAAAAATGATATTCCTAATCTTTGACCTGTGAACATAAATTAAAGAGAAGCTAGGGAGGAAAAGGTATTTTTTACATCCTTTCTTTCCTTTATGCTTAGGAGACTCATTTTTGGAAATAGGCCCTCAAAGTCTATGTTTGCAAAAACATTAACTTCAGTTTTTAAGGATATTATAACTTTTTCAATAGGCAAGGTAAATCTCATTTCTTTTGAGCTCAAAGTACTGCTTGCAGGGATCTTTGCGAAAACTTGGTCGCAATTTCTACATCAACAGTTTGCAGCTGCTAGTTTTCTGAAAGGCTTAATTTGGAGAAGGTACTTCCCTGTCACTTTCTGTTTGCAAGTGCTTAAGCCTTGTTGATTTCAGAATGTTTAAAATGCTGGCATAGAAACAGCTGAACTTTTAAATGTTTCACTGAAACTTATTCCACACCCCTTATTGCCTGGAGGATTTTGTTCAAGTTCAAATTAATTATACTTTAATGTTAAAATAGCTCCTACTCCTACTCCTTCTCTACTTTCCCCCAAGCTGACTTAAAAGATAATTTGCGCATGAAGATTTTATAGACACTGTAGTAAGATTTTCATCCTGATAAGAGGTTGTATTTATTTATGGTTGTGCTCATGTTTGGTATATTCTGTTTGGGTTTTTTTTAATATATGTGGTAGGTATATATTGGTGTTTGGTTTTTCAGTGCTTTGTTCTTGTGAAGCTGCAATGGAAGCCCATGATTTTCACACTGAATTTTAGCTTTCTAAGCAAAAGTAAAGATGAAGGGTCTAATTGCTTCAGCACTGTAATTAAGTCTTCCTGGTAGGCATGGATACCTCTTAATCATAATTCATTGTAAATACACAAGTTTATGTTTGATTATTTGTTTGTTTGTTTTTCCTGGTCCATTAATATATGTAATAAAGAGGAACAGTTTCAAAATATTTAGTTTAGCCAGTCTGAAAGGACAAGCAAATAAAAATCTCATCAGAAAATTGATTGAGGAAAATCCACATTTCTATATGACTAGCTTTAGGTCTTCACAGACTGACTCAGACAGTCAAACATAGAATGACAGAAACTAAGGTGTGACTCTATTACAGCTTTATGATCATATGTATGTATCCAAGCAGTCATGTGTCTTATGGAATGACCATAAATGATTAACAGAGCTGAAAGCTGGGCCATGTGTCTCCTCAGGTTTGTTTCCTCTCCTCTACTTTGAGCAAAAAAGTCCACTACCCAGTTTCTCAACATTTTATTCTACTGTGTCTGAGATCATAAGTCTGTCACTGGATCTCTTACTTCTGAGGGCTGACCATTTGCCATATATCTGAAATACACTGTATACATAGATTGATATTACGCTTGGACAACATTATTTTTTTTCCTTGTGTTTAGTAAGTTCAGTTGGTCAATACACAATTTAAAGAGTTGTTGGTGGGTTTTTTCTTTATCTGATAGATGAAGTCCATCATTACTAAATTTACTCAGTAAATGCCACAATATTTTACAATGTACAATATTTTGGAACTTTCAGACATATTCTCAATCTATTGATTGAGTGTTTGGCACATTCTGATGGCGAATCCTTGTCAAGAAGCACGGTACCTACCTCTCAACTGGACTGCTGACTAGATCAGATACTATGGCACCAATATAATCCATCCAGAGCAATCCAGGAACCTTCCTTTCTCTTCCACATAATTCCATACCAGTAAGCTCTCTGAAGTTTTCCTCATCCCACTGAACATCTGTTTCAGCTATAGGACTTCATGGCAGCAAATACTGAAGTTGGTCCTGTCATCCCATGAAGGAGTGATCCCACCAGCCACATAGCCACTCACGACTTTATGTTAAAGGAAAAACAGGGTGTGGGGGATGGTTGTTTTTTTTGTTCGTTTTCTGTTTTCAGTTCAGTTCTTCATACCAAGGTAACCCTACTATCAAATGGGGAAAAACATTTCTGATTCACTTTGCTTACTGCTGGCCTTTTATAAGAACCTCATTGATTTTTAGAAATTTAGTCCAGCATGACCTGAAATTCCACATACCCCACTCAAATCTGACCGTTACTTTTATTACACAAAATACTATTATTTTATGATAGCACTACTGTATTGGCTCATGGTTTCTTGTCGTCATCATTCATAGCTCTGGTCACTGTGAGATGACAATGTATGCCTGTGCAACAGCTGTAGTCTGCAGGGACTACCTTGGTGAGGTGACACTACCGGGCACTACTCTGGCTGGTACAGAGTTTTCCTGACTGCTTTCCACCTTGAAAATTAGGTGTTTAATTTGCATCATGAAGAAGGTGGGGTTTATCCACTCTGCAATGCAAGCCTGTTCCTGCCTAAGTGCTTCTGTGCTGGCTCCTCAAAGTTGCCTTCCTCTTTCCTATTTTTCTTTGTCCTTATCCAGAATTATTCAGACTGCAGCAAGCCCAGCCCTTGTCCCAGGATGCTTGCTGGAGGTCTGACATACAAATGGATTAAAAGACAGAAGTGTGTTTGACTTCTGCAGGAAGCAAAACAGAACATTAGTGCTGCGCTTCACCAAGCCCCAATTCCTGATTGTAACTGCAGCCAAGTCAATGAAAAATGAGTAACAGTCTAAAGAAGTTTTGAATCAGTGCCATAATTTACTGAGGATCTATAGAAGAAATGGATGTGGACTCCCCTGCCAGTATCATTCTGGAAAACAGAGCCTTGAAACTTTAAAACATTGGCCAATTTCCCTTTTCTCTAGGTAACTCTCCCTATACTCTCTCAGTGTCATATTATTTTTAGCCCTTCCGTTGACTGCAAATCTCTAACCATAATACGACATCTGGCCTCTTCATGTTATGCTAGATAAGAATGTCTCAAAGCCTGCCAATAGAGAGGAGATTCATGTGTCTCTTTTTATGGCAAGTTTTAGAGAGATTTTTGTCAACACTCCTTGCAGCACATTGTTGTTTTTGTCTTTTATTCTTCTGGCTGTTTTCCTTTTCAAACCCTAAGCAACTGCCATTCACCCTGGCTCTCCCACATGCTTGGCTAGTCACTTTTTTTTCTTCTTGGTGATTGTCATCCTGCCAGCCCCCAGGGAGAGCTCTGAAACAGATCCCTACCTGCATTTGCTCAGCACCTTATTCCCCATCTGGTGTTGTGAATTCCTGTTTATTTTCTGGACTGCTAGTTGGGACAGAAACGTGTATCTCCACACCTTGAGGAGGAATGGTTTGACTGCTTGACAAATAGCCATCCCGGAAAGGTTTGGAAACACAGGCGAGGCAAATACGGTTGGTTATGCACCATGTGATTTCACTGTGCTAAATTCTAATTATTGTTAACAAAAATTGCAATGGCAACTTCTAAAATGCCATTGGAAGAACATCCTTGTAGTATCCTGGTCAGCTGACTCTCAGTTACTGTGCTGACCAAGCCAGAGAGATTTGCAAGTCTTGCTCCCAGGGTCTTACAGTGTCAAATGAAACTGGTCGTACTGATTGTTGTCATCTCCGTATTCCTCAAGGCATTGTTGTGTCAGCTGCTTTGACAGGGCTGACCCTGGCATTAACCCCAGTGAAATACTGCCACATACCAGCAGTTTGCTTATCATCATACAGTTATCGCTGCAGAGACTTACATCTGTAATGTCTCCTGAAGAAATAAAAGTAGCATTAGTAGCCATGCTGCAAACATATGGTGCCTCAGAGCAGCTGGGAAAACACGGTGCTCCAGCTTTCTTGATGGAAAGCACTTTTCCTCTGCCAACTGCATTTTGTAAAACAGTTCAAAGCCTTTTACCAGCTTTCAGGGAACTGCTTGCCACAGGGAAATGCTTGTGAAAGGAGTGGGCAGGCAGGCACCCAAACAGCAGAAGTCATAAGCTATCTTGCTACCTCTCCCCATCTTCTAGTTTCTACACAGAGTGCTGGGATTATCTGCTGAGAGGAAAAATTACTAAAGGTATTTGGATACAAGTAAGTCCCCTATGTCTACAGAATGGCCAGTTCAAATCATCAGATAAACTGAGCATTAGCCTTTTAAACATGCATTGTCTAGGAGTGGTCTTGCTAAGTCAGTGTCTTCCTGCCATACACTTCTTTTGCTATGCTCCATTGAAATTCTGTGTCATTTAGGCCCACCGTTCTCTGTGCTCAAATACCTCCTGATCCAGTATCTTGACCAGTCTGTTTTCATACTGCTAACTTCAGATCTAACACTTAAGCAATTGCAACCCCAGGGTAGGTCCTAAAGATCAGTTGATTGACATCTAAGAGCCTCCTTTCACCTTCTCTTCCAAGGGCATTTCTCTACTAGGTTCTGTCAAATACTGCATCTGATCTTCAGGTAATGGCACTGTCTGTCCAACTTCTTGTCCAAGTTACTGTAGTTTGCCTTCAGACTTATAACCACAAAACCATAGATCAGTTCAAGTTGGAAGGGACCTCAAAAGTTCATCTGGTCCAACCTCTGGGAAAGAAAGCCTACAAAGAAAGGAAGACTTAAGAAAGGAAGAAGAATATCATGAATATCGAGTCCATCAGTAGAAGACGTCCTATAGCAGATAGGGAAAATACGAATCATAGTAAAAATATTTTCTTAGGTCTACTCAGTATAAAAACCTCTCTCATGGGACAGCCACAAAGCATTTTATTTTCCCAGGTCAGAATATCAGCATCATATGACGACGGCTGCCTCAAAAAGTAGAATAACCAGAGGAAATACAGGTTTACCGATAGGAATGATATGTTCTTTGTGTGTCCTTAGTTACTGTGTTCTCATTCAGGATGGGGATCCATATTACATATTCTGAATCCTTGCTGAACAGTGTTCCCTCAAATTAAATGAATATATCTCATGACAGTAAAGCATCATTCTAAAGCAATGGAGTGAGACCAGCATTTTAATAAAAAATGTATTAAAATTTCTCTTCTCTCTCAAAATGTTAAAGAAAAGGAGGAAAAAAAAGGAAAAGGTACTGCTGATAGAGATACAGGCTCTAAGAGATTCAAGGAAGGAAAGCCTTTCTTATTAAAGCAACAAAGATTTGTGACGTAACCTAATGAATAATTTCCAAATAATTACATGAACCATTGGATGTATCTTCTACATCTATCTTTTCAAGATTTTAATAAATGTTTAATATGTATTCTACACATCCCATGTTTAATTATTACAGTGTGTTTAATTATCACAAAGTGTACTTATGGTATTTGGTATATAGAATCTTTACAATATGTATCTTATAGACTTCTGGAAAACAGACATCCTCCCTGGATAGAATTTTTTTAGTGGGCTATTCATTCAGGAATAAGTAAGGTAGTTGAAAGCAAACCTGCCTTAGTGTTTCAGAGCAGTAAATATTAACAGACTGACAGCGAGGCTCCTGTTAGTACCTGTGGACCTGTGGGGAGAGGAGCCCATGCTGGGAGCAGGTTCACTAGCAGGGCTTGTGACATAGTAGGGGACCCACACTAGAGCAGCCTCTTCCTGAAGGACTGTGTCCTGTGTTGGAGCATTTTTTGAAGAACTGAAGCCTGTGGGATGGACTCGCCCTGGGGCAGTGCAAGAAGAATTGTCTCTCATTAGTGGAACCCCATGTTGGAGAAGGGAAGACTTTGAGGAGGAAGGATCAGCAGAGACAATGCATAATGGACTGATCACAGCCCACATTCCCTGTGCCCCTGCACTGCTGCTTGGGGAAGGAGGTTAAGAGGCTGGGAGTGAAGTTGAGCCCTAGAAGAAAGGAGATGTTTTTAGTTTTGGTCTTGATTCTCATTATCCTACTCCCTTATTAATCAGCAATCCATTCAGTTAGTTTCTCCCAGCTGAGTCTGTTTTGCCCATGATGGTGATTGATAAGTAATATTCCAGTCCTTGTATCAACCCACAAGTTTATTATTGGATTTTCTCCCTTAGTTTTGTTGCGTGTGGGGTGATATTGGGGCTTGCTGGACCCTTGTTAGTTAGCCAAGGTCTACCTGCCACACCAGCAAAGAGTAACTTCACAGGAAGTAGGCAAATGTAGGAGGTTTGAACCCCTTTTGTTGTAGATTTCAAGTAATTCACCTTTCACAGTCAGTCACAGTAAAGTAAAAATAACTTCGTATCAAACTTACCTTTTGCATGTCCAAAAAAGATAGACAATTACTTCAATTCTCATGACTGTCCTGCAAGACATGTAAGGAAAAATACTATTTGAAATTGCAGTTCGAAGTAGTCAGTGTTCAACATACATTTAAGCAAGTATGTTAAGAAAAGCATTTTCATCTGTAAGAATTTAGAGCTGTTCAAATTCTACAGCTTATCTTACTTCAGTACGTCAGTGGGATTCCCAACAGAAAAAACATTTAGGGTTAATACTACATAATGAGGAAAAGGTTACTTGATCCAAACTAGTAGACATCTCCAGGCACTTTTCAAAGAAGTTCCTAGTCATGCTGTTAATTATATTCAGCCTTGCTAAAATGTCTCCTGGTTTCAATCATTTAGTGTGTTTTCTCTTTATAACTTGATGAAGATAATTTCTTTCCTATGTTCCTTAAAACACATTGTCTAAGTGCCACTGATTCAGTTAAATTTCATTTAGTCACAAAAAACAATCCTAAAAAATGACCTTCAGAATTCTGGAGAATTTCTGATAGCACCCATTGTAAAACCACTAGAAAATTTGAATTTGAGATTTCAATTTTCGAATTTTCTCTGAAATTTAAGAATGATGAGATTTTACGTAGTTGTTATACTTGTGAACTAAGCGGTCCTCATGTGGATCTTAATTCAGTGCTTAAAATTAAGCACATGTAGCAAGTATAGCAGATCTGGATGCAGAATAGAAAGGAGGTGAAAAAGCAAGTGCCTTAGGCAGATTATTGTAAAAATGTTACTGTGTAGGAATTATGTCATAGAGTAAGGGTCATGACTATGCGGTGATCTTATATGAAAGTAACTTATTTTTGCAGTAAAACTTGAATCTTTGAGGAAAAGGAGAATGGACAGCAGATTAATAGTTTTCTCTGGATGTTTTGTCCACGGTGGAAAGAATTCCTGCCTATTTGCAGGCGTATGGTTTGTTTTATAGATTAGTTGCTTTGGGATTCTTCTCATGTAAACATAATCAACTACTTATTGGAATAAAAATAGAAAGTTATTTGCTGTGGTATTTAGAAATTTTGGTGATGAATGACATAAACTAAAAAGAGGTAATGCCTGACTCAAGAAAAGTATGGGGAAATAATTACAGCAATCAGGTTCATGGAAGAAAAATGGTGTTCAAGAAATGCCTAATGATTGACAAAGACAGATGAGGCACATTCAGAATTCTAAAAAAGTTGCAGCAACTCCTTTGAGAGTTACCCATGTATACAGCATTTCACTGGAACTAAACAGATTGCAGGGTTACAAAGACCCTTACATGCAACGCAGTGGAAGAAATAAGTATTTAGGGACCACAGTGTTCCACCCCTCTCCCAAAGGTAGGGTATAATTAAGGTGAAGAGGTGTAAAATTAATAGAGAGACTCATCTTTAACAAAGCTTGAGAGTGTGTGCGTGTGTATGTGAAGGGTCTGGAGCACAAGTGCTGTGAGGAACAACTGAGGGAGCTGGGGTTGTTCAACCTGGACAAAAAGAGGTTCATTTCAGGTCTTTATCATGCTCTTCCACTACACAAAAGGAAGTTGTAGGAGAGGTGGAGGGAGGTCTCGTCTCCCAAGTAACAAGCAATAGGACAAGGAGAAATGGCCTCAAGTTGAGCCAGGGGAGGTTTGGAGTGGATATTAGGAAAAATCTCTTCACAGAAAGTGTTATCGAGCATTGAAAACAGGCTTCCCAGGGCAGTGGTTGCATCACCGTCCCTGGAGGTATTTAAAAGATGTGTAGATGAGGCACTAAGGGACATGTGTTAGTGGTGGATTTGGCAGTACTTGTTAATGATCGGACTCCATGATCTTATAGGTCTTTTCTAACTGAAATGATCCCATGTGCATGTGAAGAGGTACCAAAGGCACAGGAGACCATAGGCAGAATGAATGTGGACTTTAAATGCTGCCCAAAAGGCTTGTGTGACAGGCCAGTAAGTATCATATCAAGGGTGAACTGTTACATACCTAGGATAACTTAATGGAGATATATTTCATTTATAGTTCTGAATAAAAACTTTATTGCATTGCAAGCGAAAAGAAATACAGGGTAGCTGGTGAAATGTCAGAAGCATGAATATTACAGTTACCATTTACCCTTTAGAAGAAGGGCAAGGAAAGCTGCATCTTTCAGCAAGAAAACTTTGTGCTTGAGAATGGGTAAACGAGCATGGTCAGCAACTGAAATACAGGTTAGGCGTGGTTGTATTCAAATCTTAACTCATACTTGGATATGGAGGGCTCATTTCTGGGTTTCAGGCTCGTCCCCAGTGGGATCACAACTAAGAAAAAGAAAGAAAGAAAGTCTTAATGTTATTCTTCCAAAGGATTAATACGTTCCAGGATTTGAGTGTAATTTAAGCTTCTTAAGCATGTGTATGTCTTCAGTATATTATAAAAAACAAACTAAATTTCCATTGTCATTATAAGCTATTAATTATAGATTGCAATTCTTCTTACACAGCACTGGGTATGAGTGAAGTCATCTCTGGAGCAGTTTTGTCATAGACTATGGGGAGGGGGAAGTGGGATAGAAAGAGATAGGTATGTTACAGGGCAGGGAGGAGGTAAAAGAAATATATGAATTTTATATGATCAAGAATAATTAATACAACAAATAAGTCTGCATGGGTAGAGAAAGGGAGTGAACTTCCGAACAGCACACATTTCAACAGCAAGATGGACTGTAGCATTTCTAACCATAGGAGTCAGATTCAAATGAAAGCAACAGTGATTAGTTTGGTTTATAGGTATTTTGTTTGGTTCACTGGGGTTTTGTTTGTTTGTTTGTTTGTTTTATGTAAACAAAACATTAAAGAAATGTTTGAGGGAATAAATGAAGTTTTATAGGCACAAAAGCCTATAAATAAACCTAAAGTTCATAGATCTCCTGTTGGTAGAAAGTTTAGACAAGAAATTGTTGCTTAGGAATAAAAACCCCATTAATAGCTACATGTAGCTCAAAAGTTGTTCTGTGATAAAACCAAACATGGCTGCTACAACTGACTGGCTGTGAACAATTCCCTCATACTTTGGTTTCAGCTGATGGCACCCTGGCAGTTCCATGTTTATTAAATCAGATACATAATCTTTATTAAAAGATTTTGACCTTCATATGTAATCATAAAATATCACTGAATAATGTGTTGTTTATTGTAGAAACAGAATAATAATGGGTTTGGACTTGCAGGATGCTACATGGAGAGCACTTTACTTCTCAGCAAAAAAAAATTTCCAATCCTTAAGCTTTTGGGAAGTTCTGAGAATTCAGTATTAACAGTAGCTCCTGTCAAGAGACAGAAGAGCTCAGTACCTGTCAGGATTAAGCCTGGTTTGCATTTCAAAATTCAAGGTTGGACAAGGTTACTTTTTGTTTTTCTTTTCTTTTCCCTATAACAATAGGGAATAACAATGCAGCAGTTCTGAAAGTGTCTCTAAGAAATACGAATTAATCTGTTCTGCCTCTGTGAAGACTTTCTCTACATGTGTCATATACTGATAACATTACTCAAATAATTATCATTATCTCTGAGCAAGTGTTTTCAAACATTTGATATCTTTTACTAAGGAAAACACAGTGCATTCTGCATAGAAGAGCTGGCAAGATTCAGGTGATATGGTTACCCAGGAAGAGAACTAGGGGAACAGGAGATGTACTGGGGATTAAAAAAATAAAGATTAAAAAAAAAAAAAAAAGTAGAAATTGAATACATAAAAGAATACTGCTCCTGCACAGCATTATTGGTTAATAAACATCATCACGTCTCACGGGGGTACTGAAGGGATTTAGCTGTGAACTGTAGTTACCCACTGGATGTAACTGTAAAACAGTTCACAGAACTGTAAACCACAGTTCACAGAGTGGAACACATCACTGAATTAACAAAATACCCGATTCACTGTTTATATGCGTAGCACCTTTTAAAACCTGTTTTCTTCACGAAAAGACTGCAACTGTTTACTTTAATTACTTAATTTTCACTTTTGGCATAATTTAACACTCCAGCTGCAGGAATGATTAATGAACCTGTAATTAATTAACATAATGATATAAAATAATCATATATAAAATAGTGTGAAAGCACCACAGTACTTTTTACCGTATTCCGCAGGTATCACACTTTCCTGGCAAACATTTAACATCACTGAGAGTTAAATATGAATTCATTTGTCTTCCTTTGCCTTTTCCTAAGCCAACTAAAAAGTTAGGTGTGCTGTTATGGAACTGTGATTTAGAATGATATAAAGGAGTGCAGCAGTCTCCTGATCTCGCTTTTTCTTCAAAACTATTAGCTGAAATAGCTGCAATTTAGTTAGAAGAAGAGAATAGTTTAGCTTATTTTACCTGTTTATAATCAGGACACAGTGCAAATTTTACTGTCATTAACAAAAAACAATGATTTTTTTTTTCCACCACTCTGAGTCATCCTGCCACTTCCATAATTAAATAACTGATTTTTTTTTCAGTCTCTGGGAAGAAAAATACGGTATTGTTTCTATTTCTTCAGTTCTTTGCATGGTCAAAACTTGAAGGTGAATCAGAAAAGGTTTTCTTCCATCACTGTTGCTGCCTAAAGAGCAGTGGGGTGGATGGTACCCCAGCCATGCACACATTCCATTTACTTTAACTTTAAAATTTTGGTTGAGCAAAGAGTTCATTGAAGGATCTCTTTCTCCTGTTGTGTATAATAGCAAGTTTGAAAACACGCCTGTCCCATGCCACCTTTGTCATGGCAAGGAAAATCCATTCCTTCAGTCTTGGTGTCAGCCTGAAAACCTGCTGTGAGTTTCTTGTTTCACCAGACACTGGTGAAATCCATAAGGATCGTGCTGTCTTTCCATTGCTTCTGAAAATTTGCTGTGGACTTGCTCCCGACTGCAGGCAGTACTCTGTTTCCCTCAAAAGTCTCCCAGTTCAGATAGGCAGCAGCAGCAGGAGGGAAGCAGCAGGGCACACATGGTTTTACTTGAGATCCCAAAGCAGTTTAGTACTGTCCAAATCTCCAGTGCAGGCCAACTGCTCATTGTACCTTCCAAGCAGATTTCTCCAAAGGAAGGATGCATGGATGTGCAAAGTCACTCTCAGGGAAGTAAATGCTCCTCTCTGGTGCTGGAGCAGAGTAGAAGGAGCAAACCAACAGCCAGTCCTTGGCTGTGCTGCTGTTTACATCTTTTTGTGTAGAGTGAAACATGCAGTAGAGCTACAGTGAGCTGTAAGCGAGCAACTTGCTACACCGGTTGCTGTATCAGCTGATCTAGATTAAATGCCCAGCTCAGTTCACTGCGGGTCACTGTTTTTAATGCTGGTCAATACATCACTTTTGAATTTAACCTTCCCACTGCATCTTAGAAGACCTGCAATGTCCATGACGCTGTACAGGTCTGGCTAAGCCTTTCTAAGAGTGGACACATCCAGAAGCTGCCAGCACTGCCCATTTACCAGGCTCCACTGTGAACTGACCAGGTTTTCCTGCAGAATGGCTCGGACAACGTGTGGAACCTAATTTCTTATATTCCTAGTGGGATGTGTGTCTTAAATTATGAGAAGGTACTTCAAAAACTAGAGATTCAGTGGGAATTGTGTGCTCTGCTCTCTGTCTATTATGTTAAATAATATGTTTAGAGACTTTCTGGGTTCTTGCTCTTCTTTCTAAACATCAGAAACAAAGACAGCTTTTCAGACAGGTGGAAGTAACTGGAAGAGAAGGTAAAGGTTTAGGAAGTGCAATGACTCAGGCCTTTCAGAGGCAGAGGAAGGAAAGAATGCATTTCATCATCTTTATGAATATTTGTTGGATGAAAAAAATCTGACATAATAACAAGCCCTCTCCTCTGCTTGTCTTCAGCATGTGTCTGGCATGTGTGTAAGCTCCCCCTCTCATACCCATTTTGTATTCAATCACAAGAATGACTTTAGTAATGAACAAAGGCTGCTCCACTCCTGTTACTGTCTACTGATCCTTGTCATCCTCCTGCAGTGTGTGCTGAGCTGCCACAGTGTAAGATAAAGCTCTATTATTCTAAATCACTGAAATGAGAGTGACACTGTACAGCAGGGAAATGCACAAGAAGAAATTATTTTGAACAAGCCTTATCTGTAAGAATTGAGATTGCAGATCTATCCAGTTGTGTGCTAACATCAGTCTAAGTTAGTAAAGAGTGCAAAAAGCCTCACTTGAGGCCTTATGGTTGGCCTTATCCCCTTTTGTTGTCAATGAGGAGCATGGCAGACTGTAATAACCTTCAGGCTTATTTAAAAAAAACCACATTGAAATAGCAGTAAAAATAAGGAGACAATATGCTCTCCTTCAGGGAATAAAGCTGTCTAGAAAACCATCAGTGAATTATGACCTGATGACTGAAAAAGCTCATGATTCCTGACTGACTTGGACAAAAGGCATTAGGTTTAAATTCTCTGCTTTACTCCTTCTGCCTTCTTCTCCTCTCCCATCCAGCTCTCACACCCCCAACCAAGTATATGGAACTGGAAAAAAAAAGATAAAACAATATAAATGTAATTTCAGATTTTGCTGATTTAGCTTCACTTGCACCTCTCTCTCTTGAAATGTTGTCAGGCTCTGAAAGGAGAAGACAGTTTGGAGAGAGCAGACATCATACTCAGAGGGACAGGATTTGTAAAGTCTAAATGGAGGTCAAGTGATGTTTATTAAAATGTGATAATAGCTCTTAAGCTGTAAGGAAAGAAAACTCATTTTCTTTTCAATAAACTTATCCTTAAAGCATTACCGATCTGTATGTGAATGGCTTCTTATACAGAAAACAGATTTTGTATACATAAGAAATGTGGTTTTTGTATATGTGATTTCAATTACTTCTGTTTCCATTAACCACTGCAGGTTGATGCTTTCAGATTCTTTGAATCTCTGTTTTGAACTGTGACATGAAATATGCTAAAGAAAATGCTTAGAGTTCATGCAGCTCCACCTCTACAAAAATTGGTTTTGCTTCCAGAAACTTAGTGAAATCATAATGCTTTGTATTCCTTTGATCTCTCTGATGCTGCTCATTCTCATATTAAAGGAGAGGAAACTCTCTGTAGATTTACTGTGTATTAAAAGACTAAGTTTGGAAATGTCAGACAATGTAAAATATTAAGGAATTACTGATATTACTTGCATGTTGCTGTTGAATATGGCTGCTTGGTTATC
Organism: Eulacestoma nigropectus; assembly: GCA_013397775.1. Taxonomy (NCBI): domain Eukaryota; kingdom Metazoa; phylum Chordata; class Aves; order Passeriformes; genus Eulacestoma; species Eulacestoma nigropectus. The sequence continues at coordinate 255,549 of VZTE01001923.1, forward strand.
AACTGCAACTTTTATCTGCAGTTTTTCCTAGAGAGCCTGGATACAAGTAGTTATAAAAGTATTTAGACTATTTCGGTAATGAACATCACCTTTATTAAGGTTATGCAACAGTAAGTTAAAAAAAAAAGTTAAAAATTACGTAGATTTTTAAATTTTATAGTATCCCCATGCTTTGGAAGATGAATCTGAAGTTCAGTAAGTGTGGCTTTTCTTATATATAGCGTGCCTTATGTGAAAGTGCATATTAGGTTTAATCAGTCTGCATATGCTACAAAGCTTCTCATGTTTATAGAGCATTTTTATGCTGACCTCACATGGCTTATGCCTGCAGGAATTCCTTGCAGTTGTTTCCCCCAGGAGGTCCTGCATTGCTTGAAGATTTAGACAAAGACATTTATGGTCACACAGAAATCCTGTAATTGTGTAGTGCCAGAGGAAGGGAAGAAATATGAACAGTATGGTGGATGAAGAAAGAAATAAGACCAGCAGCAAATGCTTTTGGGAAGATGATCAGAAGTACAGAAAACTAAGAAGTACACATGACACTAAGAAGTACACAGACTAAGCAGGAGCTATGGATGTCAGAAAAGGTTAGAGGAGAAGGAAACTATTCTATAAATAATAAAGCACTGATGCTTGCAAGTAATGGAAACGTGGAGCTGTGAATAGTTCCATTAAAAAGCTGTCATATGTACTGGTGAAACTCATGTTGCCACTCCAGTAAATCTCTATTAGAGAAGTCAGCAACTCTGTACTGCTACCTACTACTGCGTTTTTGACATAAAGTCCACTGACCTGATTATTCAAGGTTAGGATGTTTCTGTGTTAACAAAGTAAGCATTTCTTCTTCATTTCACCTAAAACAGAGAAAAAGGAACTCAATTTTTATGTCCCTGAGTCTTTTTAAACAACATTAGGATTTCCTTTTACCATGAATAACTAAAATCTTACACTGCCTTAGAATATAGCCAAATGTGCAACCTTCATTTGTATCTAGTACCTATATTCATCATGCAAAAATTTTCTGTTACATGTTGCCGAATAATTTTTGGATAAGATCTAGTGTTGGTTTTGCAAGTTCTATTTACACAGTTTTGGAGAGCCTAGCTGCTGATGTGAGAAGGCCACGTGTTGTGCAGTGTCTCTAATCTGCTTTCCTGCTCGAGAGCTTTGCAGGGAATATTGCTGGGTACTCTGGTGGGAGCTGGAAGGGAACTGTAGGGAGGCCAGATAGCTGCAAGAGGTGCTGCTGAAGATGTATCCTTAGGACACAGAAAACAGAATTAGGCTTTACTGGGTTTCTCAGACATCCATATCTCAGCTCTGACAAATTTAGAGAGTACTAAGTTTAAAGTACAGTCCACCCATCGCACACACACCTGCAAAATCAAGGGACATCACAACATTGTGGGCATTTCTGTTTCTCAGCTGCTCCAAGCTGTTACAGGAGGTGCCACGGAGGCATGTTGTCCAAGGGGACAGGAGAGTGGAAGAGGTCTTGGAAAATGATGGATCATACAGACCTGAAGCATAGAATGTGAATTTAAAACTCTTGTAGTTGTCTGGAGATAGAATTTCTCCAGTATTTGTCAGAATTCATGTAGGAGATATTTCTTTATTTGCTTTTTGTGCCTGTCAGGGAGAACTGGAGTAAGTACTTTTGTTCTTTATGATGTTCCTGGGTCACAGGAAGAACAGCTGCCATGAATAGAAAAATATTTTTCTTCCCTTGCCTTTGCAGAATTGCTTCATGAAAAATATTTACCTCTGACGAAAGAACGCAAATTGTTCATCATGAATCTTAAAAAGAAGCAAAGGCAAACTTTATTTCTCAACAGACAAGGGAAAATAAGAATTTTGGGAAAACACTGGAAAATATGGGAGTTCTACCACAAGACATACTACCTTTTAGTTCTTATTCTTCTGTCTGACTGTACTGATTCTTATTTTTCACCTTTCTGTGTACTCACCTTCTATTGCTGTTTCAATGTGAGGGATTTACTTTCTGTTGAATGCTATATAGCTTTTCCCAGTGAAGGCATTAATGTATTCCATGCTAGAGAGACATCGTATCTTTAGTTTAATTTTCATGGAAATCTTTTGCTGTGTTATCAACACTAATCTGAAAGCTGAGTAAAATCAATGTACACAGAAAATGAAATGATTTATTCGGCACTTGTTCAATCTTATCAGTCTTGTAAAGATTCTAACATACAAAGCAGATATATATCTATTTCCTTCTCCTGTTTCCTTTCAAAAACTTTATTCCTATCTCCTTGATACTATCATTTCATGCCTACTGAATGCAGAAAGTACATGTTTCGTGCTGGTTTATATCCTCTGCATTCTCACCGAAATAGGTGGAATTCTGGAGTTATTAAATTTGTATCGAAAGCTTTTGTAGCAGTGAAGTGTTAGAGAATATTTTTAACATGCTTGGAAATAATTCTCTGTGATACAGTTTCTGATAACATGATAATTTCATATAATTTCATGATAATTTTGTTTTGGCTTTAGCACACCCTCAGTGTTGCAGAATAAAAACCTATAGTGTACTTCTGTATGCAAGAGACATGTTTCCAGTTCAATTCTAGAAATGTGTGCGCTTCAAAGAATGCACATACTGGGGCTGACTTCCTGATGCTTATCCACTTGTATAATCTTTACTTGCACAAACAATCCTATTGAAGTTAAAACTCCCAGATACAATGCAATTACTCACACGCTTTAAGGTTGCGTGGATCTTGACAATTGTATTCTGCCCCCCAGCTAAAGGTTTGCCTTAGCTTCTTCTGATAAAACCTTCTAGCTGAGTGCTCCCTGCTATGAATATATATTTTGAAAGCTGACAAATGTATGGCTTAACAAGTAGAGAGCCAATTATAAACTGCCATACAATTTTTATGAAAAAGCAAATCTAGCTAGATTTTAATACTATAACTCTCTTTTTAATGCTGTAGAGCTTTACTGTTTACCTCACTTTACAGCATTTGTTCTCAAGGAAGAAATATCTGATAATAGATTTCTTGCTGATGGTAGGAGAAGGAAGAAAGAAAATGTGAACATTTTCAATACCAGTCTTAACAATGACTTTCGTTGTTGGGGCAAGAACTGAAGTCATATTTGGCACTTAGCCCCAGACTGTTCTGCAACAGTGCTCTGTCCCAGAGTAGACCTTACCAAGGAATTCTGCTCTCAAAACTGGAGGCAACTATTTGCAAAACAGCAGTGCCAAAGCTGAATTTTCTAATCTCTCAAGGACAATAGCAAGCTGGCTGCATTCTGGGTTATATTGTGTCATGACTGCTGGGCACCCACTGTACATATAAAAACAGGCCATACACACATAATTTGTCTTTCATATGATACTAATAATGATAAAACTTTCAAAGTGAATGGTGCACAATCTAGTGCATTATCTGGCTTGGCTTTGCTATGATAGCTGTCATAAATTGATTTTACATGTCAATAGTGGCTATTAGCTAATTGCATCATCTGGCTTTTGGATGTGCTTCACATGCAGCCTTACATTTAGACAAAGCTACAAACTGAAGAAGGAATGAAGTTTCCTTTTTTTGTTCCCCTCCTTTGAATTACTTAACTGCATAACCATACCCTTATCTTCCACTGAATGTAATTAAATGATTCTTAGAGAATTATTAAGTCAAGAAGTCTTTGGAAAACTGTTATTGTGAATGAGTGAGTGCATGTGTATGTGAAGCAGAAAGGGAGTGATGCTGGGAGTGGGGGTGTCTTCGTTGTTATTTGAACAAACTGAGTTAATGAGTGGTTTCCTGCAAATACCCAACTCTACAAAGCATTTCCCCTCAGAGTATTATTGTAATAAGCATTGTCCCTCGGGAACTCCAATTCTCCATGCTGAATTTCTCTCCACAGTACACTGGGTTTTTTGGCAGGAGCTACAAGGAGCATATGGGATCTCAGTATTAGACAGAGATGTACTGCTGATGGAGAAAACCACTGTGCCCTTACCTTGCAAAGATGTGTTATCATGTATGGGAATTATGTTGGGGTATCTAAACATCATTCCTGATTTGGTCAATTCCAAAAGAACAGTACAGAAGTACATCGGTTAAAATGTTATGGAAGCAGATTTAATTAAGTGTTTTGCTATCTATTTATATTCTGTGAAGTCAGCTTATAAAACGTCTGTTTTATTTTCATGGCTACTTGAATCAAATGTGTATTTCTTCACTGTAAAATGAGCATGCACCTCTGCTCACACTCTGCCACAGAAATTTCTGCAGCTCCATGCAAGTGAGCAAAATAGGGCAAGTTTATACCAGTAACACTATGACCCAAATACTTGCTAAGCTTGTACATGTCACCTCATTAGATGCAAACTTGCTACTGTGGATTTTTAATATCAGCTGGCTGCAGCATATTTTCTGCTATTTAGCCCATGTGTCTATTTAGCAGGCTGTATAATTAATTACTGCTGTATGTGTCAAGACTATCCTAAAGTGATAAGATCTTGTTCCCCTACTCCGTTCCCCATACAAGGAAAAAAAAGGACAACTCGGTGTTACACTTCTCTTACACTTGGTGCACATTAGAAACAACCTTCCTGAGGTGAAATTGCTAGTTTACAAATAAGAGCAACGGTGAAAAAATTGCACTCTTCTGCTCCATGTTGCAGATGACAGTACCAACCTTCTCTTCTCTTTTGCGGTTCTGCTACCCACAAAACTAACTTAGTTTTCTTGGTGTGACAAAGCCCATCTGAATTATTATAGTTGCAATGTACTTTCCTCTGTAATTCAGAAATGTTTTATTACTCTAAACAGTTTTTTTGAAAATAAATTGACAAATAAATGAAAAGCTTCTAGCTGTTTATTTACTTCATGAAGAGTTTATTATAATAGTCAGAAAATTGACTATAACATGGAAAGAAATGCTGTATGAGGATAGTTCAACTACATTGTTTACATGCATCAGGTCTCATTCACTTGAATTAATTTATTATTTGTTCAATATGAGTCCTTTATGTGTATTAAAAATAATTTGATGTAACTTTTTCTGACTCATCTGCACTAGACAGCTTGTAAAATGTAATTTGCAGAGCACTGTGGCCAGCAGAATCGCTTAAGCAGTGCAGTCTTAGCATATTTTTTTTAATGAAAGTCAGCCACAAACTTCACCTAAATAGTGTTCCTATCTTTGTACAGGTTGTGAGATTGAGTTCTTTTTTGCCTTTAAAACTTCAACAAATGTCACAGGCCGGCAAAAATAAATTTAGAAAGATTATTTACCTTTACCCCAAGATTCTTTCTCTATTTTTCTTATTTTTTTAAGAAGACAGATGTGGCTACTAAATAGTCCTTCTCAGTGCTTTAAGAGGGAATGGATAGAAAAGAAAGTAATGTAATTTTTAAAAGAATGTAATTTTCCATGTTTCTACTAAGAAAAATTAGCATCACATTATAAATTGTTGAGGCCGACAGCTGGTCTGAAGGCTCCCCAGATCTTAAGTTGGATATGGTTAACTTCCATTCGTAAGCAAAGCCCATGAGAAGAAAAACAATCAGTTTTACCAGTGAAAATGTAGTATCAACAGGAGAAAGAAATCTAAAGAATAGAAGGAGAAAAACAGCAACATACCCTGCGCCTGTTATTTTTCTGAATGCTTGTATGCTTACACTATAGGTGTCCAATGGCAGTATATTGTAGTTAATACAGCCAATGAGTCTATTGTAGTAATTTAGCAGCCAATGAATATGTAACACGAATGATAACATACAAAGGTGTATAAAAAGAGACTGCTTCCTGAATAAATGGCTTTTTGCCCTTGTCCGAGGCACTGTCTGTGTGTGTCGTGGCCGCCCCAACAGCGACAATAAATCTTAGAATATCAGCCTATTTGATGAGAAGTAAATGAAACAAAATGTTATATTTTGTGGACTGGACTTCTGTATGGACAGGATGTTAACTTGTGAATGTCTAACATATTGGACAGAGACACGTGGCACAGGGAAAAGGGCTGAAATAGCTTAAATGCTTGATTCTGTTCCTGATGTATCTTTTCTCAACTATATACCAGATAGTTAAATACAGTTTATAAGCCTCCTGCCTCTATGACAAGTATGTCCCTTCCAAAGGGATTTTACTCTTTTGGTCCCTTTCCGTTTCATCGCTATTTCATGGAGCGGCATGATTTTTTTGCACTAACCCATGGGACACATATTACCAGGGATATCAGGCTGGGAATGGAAAGATTTGGGGAGTACAGGTATAATTGTATTTCACAGAAAAAAGCTCTAAGTAAGACAGCCAGAAATCAAGAAGAGAACTGCCAGCCCAGGAGCTGGGAAGCAGCTTTTCATTTTCAAAAATCTACTGAAAATGTGTGCAGTTTATTCCTCTAGGTTAGGAACCAACAAAGCTACTGGAGAATCTCATATTGTATTGAGCTTCAAAAATACTCAACTCCCATCGAAAAGTGTCAGTTTTTTTAAAAGTGGGCAGGGAGGTCTAACTATTTTAACATTATTTTCATTTTCTTGTCTGCTTGGGACAATACACAGGGAGAGGAGAAGCAAATCTTTCTTTTCGAATTCCCATGTAAATGAAAGAAAGGGGAATACACTCAAGAGATTTGCTGTATGGCATTCTGTAGAGGAATATATTGATATCAGTGCCTATCCTAGAAGAATATATTATCCAGAGGTCACCAAAGAGGTGTTGTTGGTGAAACATCTCAACTGCTCTACCATGCCAACCTCAGTATACTAAGGGCATGTTTTTTTACTATTTTTAATCTGCTGCAGGAGTGTAAAGACATAATGATCTTCTTTGGAAAAGAAAAACAAAATAATCAACAAAATCAGATTGCCTAGAAACTATTTATTCTTTGAAATGAACAGCTATTGTTAGTGCTGCCATAGAGATTATACTTTAAAAAGAGTAGCATTTCCTCCCTTCATTGCATTTATTTTATTTTATTTTGTTCTATAATCCTCTGAAAAGAAGCATTTTGAAAAAGTCTATGAAATGTCATGATTCCAGCTCATCTCCTTTGTTCCTGTTACTAGATTAGATTTCTCCAGTCTCATTCTTCTGCAATAGCCCTTGAAGGAGTATGCAGCCACTAGTATAAAAGTCAGACATTTTCTAAGTTAGATTATTCTCTGCTTTTATGAGAAGATATGTATCTTTGAAACATTAGAAATCTGCTGCCAAGTACAGTTTGTAGTGTGAAGATAAATAATGTCATTAAACTTAAAAAATCTTTTAATGATTGGTGGGTATTCAGTGGGCTTAGTAATTTAAACTAACACTTCCTTAGAAAAATCACCACAGTTACTCGAAGTTCTAAGCCCAACAATCATTTCAAGACAATGTGGCAGCATTCTTTTATAAAGTGGGTCACTGGTGATTTCCTGAAAGCTTAGCCCAGTAATTTTCGTATTCTTTTTATGGCTATGCAGAAGAAGAAATAAAAAAATGTGATTTGGGTTGTTAAAATGGCATAACATTATTTCAATTTAGCAGGGACTATCTATGAATAAGGCATGCTTTGGAGGTCATTCCTCATTCTCTTGAGGACAGTTGCTGTGAGCTGACAGATTTATACTTTGCCAACCCATTGTTCTGCCCTTTGTAATGGTGAAGGAACAGATCAAGCAAATTCTGACTGCAGAGTTTTTCTGTTCACTCCAGTTTCTACTGTCGACTGTGTCTTTTAGTGCGGAGTATCAGCAAATTAAAGAGATGAGCACTTAGCTCATGTACTTTTCTTATTTTACTCATGTATAGTAAATATCTTCTATCTAGAAATACCCAGAATATATGTACTTTGTAATTTTTAGTTGAAAAGATGTTCAATAAATCTTAAAGCACAGGAAAACAAGGGAAACATTCAATGTTAAAATGAGTAAGTGATGAGTGTATATGAACAATTTTACCAGAAATTAAAACTCTTTCTGTCATCCTAAACATGAAACAATTCAGCATTTATTAATTTTCATTTTAACAAGCAGGAATAGGGAATAAAAGGTTAAGATGTTAAGAAGCTAGTAAGTTAAGATAATAAAAAGAAAATAAGCTTTCTTTTTTATTGTTACTATGCTAAATGCAAACATCTTTCCTAAATTCAGGTCAAAATTTGGCAATCAAACATGAATCTAAAAATCCTATTCTATTTGTAGCAGAGAAGGTGTACTCAGAATTATGCCACATATTAAAAGATAAGGTCAGAGTGCATTCTTGCTGATTCCATAGCACAGCCTGCAAGGAATGATGCACTATAATGGATATTCCCTGCAAGGCTCAGCACATCCCTCCCCTTGGGCCCTAGTGGATCTGAAAGATGACATCTTTTTGTAATTTGATATTTCTTCTTTCCACACACACTTACTTCTAGAATCTTAAAACACATTAGCGTTTATTTACAATTTTGGCAAATTTATTCTATTGTCCTTTCTGCTGTATCACTCAGAATTTCTTAGGCTGGTATTAAACACCAAAATTATGTTTACTCTAGCACTTTCTAAAAATATAGATGCAGTTGTAAACAAAGCAATCACACTTTCGTAACTAATTGACTTGTTTGAAAAGTCAGGGATTGTTCCAAACATCATTGTAGCAGAATTATTCAGAATTTTCCAAGTTTACCTTCCTAGAAGTCATATGCCCAAACACTGAAGCATGTGAGAGATTGAAGCTTGAAAAGATTTTATTACTCTGATCTTTTCTAGTTCAGATTCCTAAGTGATTCGTTGTTCTTTCCTTAAAAATAAGTGATGCTGTTTGACAAATGTATTTTTCTATGAAAATGGAATCTCTAGGCAGCTTCTGAGAGAGATCTGTACATTGTTGATTTTTTGCCTAAAGTATAAAAATCTAAAGGTACGATGTTACATCCCCTGTGAAGGTTAATTACTAAATTTCATTAACTCCTTTCAGTCCCTCACAATGGGCCGTATTTCAGAATATATTCAAATAAGCTTTGCTTTTATTTTCCAACCTTTGAATAAGCATGAAGCTGGTAAATATTTTTGTTCAGGGTTTTTTGTTACTGTTTTTTAAAATTTTTCATTATTTTCCTTTTTTAATTTTACTGTTTTTTCTTTAGCTATCAGAGAGTATTTCCACTCTCTTTCCATATCTACCCTTCATGTTCTGGATAGAGGCCCTTAGAGAAATCAACAATTTTTTTTTTATACATTAAATAATAAACATTATGTTATATTTATTTGGAGCAGTACTCAGCAACTGACGTATAAGCTAGTGGCTTGAAAATATATCTTTGGATCTGTATGAGCTGTATCAAGTGAAGGAAATATTTAGATTTCCAGAAAAACATTAATGTGTACTGTTGATATGTTTAAAGCTTTGTTTTCTTACCAGATTCCTGACTTTAGTGAAGTGTAGCAAACTTGGAAAAATAATGCATTTGAGAACAAATAATTGCAAAAGAAAGGAAAAGAAAATAAATTACGAAGAACTCCTTGGGTTTTTATGTCTATGCTCTCATCCAAAGTGAGAGTTTATTCTGGTGGAATTTATAGAGATGATAGTCTTCAGAGACTTTGGTGAGTGCTTCAGCTTCTAGGAGTAAAACAGGAATTCTCATCTTCTTGGAAACAATTTGCCTTTAAAAAAAGTGTGAGGGAAAACAAGAGAGATCTATTAATCCTAAAACTGGTCTCTTGTATTCTAATAAGTAGTGTGGGTCTTCTGAGAAAGATCCTCAGAAGTGGTTTGGGAGTGGTGGTGAGAGAAAAACTCTTTTCAGTAATCTGGCTCCTTGTCTTGCCTGTTTTGGTAATCAAACTTGGCTGAGAGTAGGATTACAAACTGAAGCCCTTTTGTTTCAGACAATATCGCACAAGCATCATCTGTTGTTAGGGAGATAGTCATCCAGGGAACAGTCATCAAAGATAGCATGATGTCTTTACCAAATTCAAGCCCATAAAGACTGTTCTATTGAAAGCAGAATGGTCCCTTCCCATTTTATTTTAAGCTACACAAGCAGCTGCTGTAATACATAGAACAGCTAAATGATTTCATAACAGCATTAATGAATTTAAATGAGACCTGCAATCTGCTCTTCTTTAGTCCATACTTTCAACTACTTGGGATGAACAGGGACTACAATTTGAAGGAAGTCATCCCTGTTATCTAAAAAATTCCCATTGGGAATTTGTTCACAAATAATGGAGAATTAACCTTGTTGAGAAAATTGTAAACCAAATAATTTTTAACTAGCAACTGCCAGAGGAAGGACTTTCTTGCCTGTAATACTGATTTTTTTTCACAGTGGGGAGACAAAATTATTAGCAAATTGGTGTGGATGATAAACCAGAGAAGATAATATGTGGACGTGATTGCAAAGCTTCCATTTAATGTACAGTTTAGAGGAAGAGATGCACAAAATATTCCAGCTAAGGTAAATCCAACAAAAAAAATCTTGTATAATTTATTTCAAGTATTTATTTTTAATAATTTTGTGGGAAATAAGTCAGTAAATGAATTATTAAATTATTACAGTAAAGTTTTTGTAGCTTATTTTTACTGTAAATATTGACATGTGCCAATACTTCTTACATCAGTAACAATTTTAGATACATGTAACAATCTCTATTACCTGTCTAAATACATATTTATAGTGAGAGACGTGGATTTGATGGATGGACCACGTGGTGAATAAGTACTTGACTGGATGGCCACACTCAAGGGGTTGTGGTTGATAGCTGTGTCCAAGTGGAAACCAGTGACAGGTGGTGTTCCTCAGGGGTCGGTATTGGGACCAGAGCTGTTTAACACCTTAATTGCTGACATGGGCAGTGGGATTGAGGGCACCCTCAGCAAGTTTGCCAGTGATACCAAACTCTGTTGTGTGGTCAACATGCTGGAGGGCAGGGATGCCATCCAGAGGGACCTTGACAGGCTTGAGAGGTGGGTCTGTGCAAACCTACTGAAGTGCAACAAGGCCAAGTGCAAAGTTCTGCACCTGGGTCAGAGCAGCGCAAATACATCCCAGCACATATACAGGCTGGGCAGAGAATGGACTGAAAGCTTCCCTGATGAGAAGGACGTGGGGTTGTTGGCTGATGTGAAGCTCAACATGAGCTGTTACTCTGTACTTAAAAAGTGCAGAAAGCCAACTGTCCTGAGCTGTATCAAGAAAAAGTGTGAGCAGCAGGTCAGAGCTATCTCTTTATTTTTACTTTTTAAAAGTAACAAAAACATGACTTTGAGAACATTCTGTTTTGATCTGGTTCATACCACTACAAAATTTCTTTAGGCCACTTTTGTTGAAAAATACTTTGCCTCATCTGCTTACAAAGTGGAAGTACTGTAGACTAATCAAACTAAGATTTAGTTTGTTTAGTAAAAGTCTTATTAAGCATGTCCTTAAATTCATACTAAAGGTCTTTGCTCTGTTGGTTCAAATGGAGTCTTTTAAATTCAGAAACTGTGCTTCACAAACAGTGGATATTTGAGGAGAGCTCTTTTTGTATATATGAGGTCAGAACCTCTCAGCAAGCTGAAAATGTAATTCTCTTCTGGAGTGACTGTTTTATCTGAAGATAACTACTTGTTTATGAACTATACTGACAGTTCATTGTTGCATGATATCCCAGGATATTAATCCAGAATTAACAAATGCATTGCCCGGTCCCCTAACGTTCTTTGCTGACACAAAGTTATGCTCATACATTGCAGTAGGTCAAGTTAGTCAGCAAGATAAAAGGATGGCATCATGAACTTTGCAAGCAAGTTAAACCAAGGGTTCAGTGAGTCCTAGCAGACGTAAGTGATGATGTCTGTAGCTCTGCTACCTACTTTCATCTCTTCTTTCTCTTCTACGTCATCTGATGCTTCCTTGAATATTCCTTGTTTACACCATGCTCACACAGTTCAGTGAAATAAATGTATGCTCAGTGCTGGCCCAAAGGAAGGTAGAGGCAAAAGTGGAAGTGGAACTGCTCAGTAGATATTTTTCAACTGTAGAATCAAACTAGGAAAAAATTAAGAGTTAAAATCAAGGGAAGATTTATGTTCCTTCAATATGCTTGCAAGAGAAATATTTAATAAAGTAAGCATAAGGATAAACCTATACTATAATCTTCATGTTGGATCTGACTTGTTTTACTTTAACAAATCAATCTTTTAATCTACCTGTGACAATTGAAGTTAAATTTCTTTTGGTGGACACCTGTCAAACTGCTGTAGAGATTCATTGTATTAAGTCTCTGTGTATAAAACTTGAAGAGTCTGAATGGCATCTTGCATTGACTTCTACCATGCCTTCTGTTTCATGCAGTGCTAATTAGCCACTTCATTTAAAGTGAGATATTACAGCCTGACTTCCCTGCCTTTCACCCTCTCTTTAGAACTCTCTGCAAAGCTTCTTAATTACCACACCACCACATTTATCCCTGTTGTCCTGTCTTGGGAGATGCACCACAATGCTGGCAAAGAAAATATAACATTTAGAATTTCTTTACTAGCACAAAATGCATATACAAGATGAAGGGAACCACAGGCAGGGCGTGATGGAGCAAGACAATGTTTTAAGACTCCTGTTTGACTCTGCAGTGTCTGCAGCAGTGCCTCAAGCCTCCATCTGCTCCTCCTCTGATTCTGCTGTATTTGTCCCTGTGCTGTTAGAGCTCTTCCTCTCAGCCTTTACAAGTCCTATAGATTTTTTTGAGGAGGGGCCGTCTTTGACTTTTTCTTCAAACAGGTGTTTTTTAACTCTGCTTTGGAAACTTCTGTCCTTTAGATCATACTTCCTGACACAGGGTGGAGAAAATGTTTTTTTCTTGAATGTGGTTAATATTTTTAATTCTCCTGGCTCCTGAGTTGTGCTTCAGCTCTCCAGTGTAAGAGAATATGCTGATGTTGCTGTCAGGCTAGTCCTTCACAAGACCCTTGGTACTAGTCTTGCCTCAGCTTATGAAGCATGATGGAGGAAAGAGCAAAAGTAGTGTTAGAAAAAAGGACTCTGTTGATTCAGTAAATCAAACAAAAATTTGGAAATATATTTTCCTCAGTGCATACACCTATCTACCTCTTATTCTGGATTTTTATCTGAAGTATTGATAAGTTCATGTTTTCATGTGGTTTGAAAATATTAACCCTATAGAAAAGTGTAGTGGATTGTAAACTTCCATAATATTTTGGTGTTGTTCTAAAGAGCATTAAATAAGAGGCTTAACTCGGGTGCAACTACTCTGTACACAGGCCTGTACAGTTCCGTGTGTCCAGGTTTATGAAGGAATTGATCCATGGGCTCAGGCTCCACTTCCTGGCCCCATGAGAGGTGCCCAATGCCTGGGGCTGGGGACTGCCCTGGTACACATAGCTGCTCCTAGCTGGGGCATGGGACATGGGGAGCCCTGCAATGGCCCCAGCCCATGGGGAGCTCCAGCACTCATGGTGCCCCCAGTGAGTCTACTCAGTCAGAGCAGAAGACACGGCTTCACACAATTTGTTTAATGTTTTTAAAGAAGAAAAATAAATGCAGCTTAGTAAGAGATTTAGAGATTATTTTGATGTTCCTTAGACCTTTACTGTCATATATGTTCTTCTAGGCTTTGTATCATAAAACTGAGAAGGAAGCAATGAGGATTTCTGTCATAGCGCAAGCTGGGGTGCTCAGTTCATCGTTGAAACCATAGCTTCGCTCTACATTAGCTATATAATAAGCAAGTTCTCTTGGAGAAAAAAAAAAAGTGAAAAAGGGTCCTATTTTAAAAAAAAAGGGAAAGGATTTTTTTGCAGGAGGCAGCCTTCTTACTAGTTGCCTGACCTTCTGTAAGTAAACAATTGAGAACCCTTGATAATTCATATGTAATTAAATTGCTCTCATGAATCTTTGTGGGCATCAGAGTTAATAACAGTGCTAAGAATAAGCTATCAGCTCTCTTGGTAAGTAGGAGTCATAAACTCCTCATCTACCTCTGCACTCTCTGGACAAAGTAATTAGTATTGACAAGCCCTAACATCAGTAGTATTGAAAGGGATGTATTCTGCCCTGGTAATATTGGACATGCATAGAAGTACTAATTGCTTAAAAATAGCCTTACTACTAGAGTTTTTTGTCAGGGTAGACAGCATCTCCATTTCTCTGGAAATTGTCCTCTGCTTATGCTATTATGTGTTTCAGCAAAGTTTTTAGATATTCTATTCTTTAAGTTTGCAAGAAAGACTAAGTATGAACACAGTATGAAACTAAGAGAATTATCTTGCCCATCCAAATATACATACCTAAAAAAAAATCCTTGTAACAGATTAGTTTTTAGATATTGTAGACTGTCTGAAATATCTTGAAATACTGCATATGCTGATAAGATTTCACCTAAATTAGAAAGTGTCAGTGACTATCTGACAGCAGATACAAAAACCAGAGTACACCAGAGAATACTAAATGCTTATCATGACCTCTGCTTTCAAAGCTGGAAATTAATTGATTGACATGGTACCAAAGCACAATTTAAAAAATATTTTTCTTACAAATTGAAGTTCATAGAATCATAGCATAGTTTGGGTTGGAAAGGACCTTAAAGATCATCCAGTCGTACTCCCCCTGCCTTGGGCAAGGACACCTTCCAGTAGACCAGGTTGCTCCAAGCCCTGTCCACCCTGGCCTTGAACAGTTCCACAGATGAGCACTGACAGCTTCTCTGAGCAACCTGTCTCAGAGCCTCATCACTCTTATAATGAAGAAGTTCAAGTTAGCTGATGGAGACAAGATAATAGTCAAAACTTTGTCAGTATCTAATGACTTGTATATAATAGAGCTAAAAGCTTCTTGGTGAACAGCTAATACTTGTTCCATTAGAGCTGTGCTAATATCCTCCACTTGCTAAAACCTCAGGATTTTCTTACTACACTTGTTTTCATTAACTGTGCATTTGCACATACGTACTGACAATGCATGCACATTAAACAGAAAATAGGTTTCTGTCCTGAATGGAAAACGTCAGTAAAAAAATGTACTCTTCTGACTCCTTTAGCTGGGGCCCCATTGTATGCAATGATTGCAGCTATTAGGCATCACACAGCAAAGTGTGCACAGCTGTGAGCAGGATGTATAAGGCAATGAATAATGGGCAATGACTGGAGCAAGGATATTATAGCTGTGTCTTTTGTTTAAAGTGGATCTAATACAGATCTGTGAGGCACCTCACTGAATTCTTGCATTATCCTTATATTCTCTCCAGTGAGACTAAGGATGGAAGTTACTGTGGGGGCATTTCAAGCATGATTGCTTGACACAATACCTGCAACTAAAAATCTTTAATTTAGCAGATCTTTTATTTCTGATTTTTGTTACTCTCCTAAATCATATTTTCTCCTTGCTACTTTTTTACTGATTCACAGTTCCAGAGCTAAATGTCTACTTCTTCAACCAGCAGTTACAACCCTTACAGTCCCACATGTTCCTGTGCTTTACCGTAAAACAATGACATTGATGTAATGATCTTCCTTGAGTGTCTTTTCATGTCCTCTAAACCCTTCCCTTCCTATCCCTTCCCTGAAACTTCCCTGAAACTTCCCTTCCCTGAAACTTCCCAGAACTTCCCTTCCCGGAACTTCCCTTCACTTCCCAGAACTTCCCTTCCCGGAACTTCCCTTCCCTCCCTTACCATTTTTCTTTTCTTAAGAAACCTTGTGAAGGTCATCTTCCTCTCACAATATGCAAGATGAGCTCATACTGTGGCTATTGCTGAGCTGTGATACATTAGCTAAGAGGCATAGTTCACAGGCTTTAAATTCATAGATGGGCCAGGCATTGAACACTTTCTTTATTTCCACATTCTTTTATTTCAGGGATTCTTTGTTTCCTAAACAAAGAATTACCAGGATTCCTATTTTTTTTTTTCTTTTAACTCTTGACAGCTCATGAGCCACAATGCCATAGCAAATGAAGCACGTGTCTTCTAGATCCACCTCAGAATGTCTTACCCCAAAACGGTGGGCAAACATCAGCAATGGCAGTATTTATTCTATTAATGTTTATTGTCTTCAACAGGTGAGACAAAGTCAGTATTTCTACCTCTGTTGACTGCACTGGCTGCTGAATGAGTCCTTATATTACCATCGTTTGTTTCTAAATGACACATTCTGGGCAGTGGCTACTGCCAGGACTGGTGAACTGACCACTGTCTTTGCTTTACACTCTTGCTCTCTCTCTTAACAACTCTTCTATTCCTTGTTTGTTTGTTTTGAAGAAGTGTTTTCCAGAATGTGTGGACTTCATAGACATCCGACTCTTATTTTCAGAGGAAGTTTCATACAATCAAAAGCATGGAATGAAACTGTTCCAGTGCCCAGTGTCAAGGTCACCTGCACTCAGTCATTGTGTATATATGTTAAATGTACTATTTAAAAGATTCTTAGAGCCTAAAGATAAAGGTTCTACAATTACCCTGCTCTGTGTACATCTCAAGATGACAACTTTATTTTAGGAAATGTAGTCTGACTGATATTCAGCTTCTAATCTACTGTAATTGATAGATCCTTTCCTACAGAACCAATACCTAGCCAGCTGTTATTCATCCTCCCTGCATTTGATTGATTAGATCTTCTTAATTTGACAATTTACACTTGTTTCTCTAGAGTTTTATCTATTTTTTCATATTATTTCTGTTGCCTGTCAGGATAATTTTCAATACTGTCACTGACCTCAAACAGTTACTCAATTCATCCCACCTTGTTTAATCTAGAAATGTAATAATCAAAATATTTTTCTCATCATATAAACAATTAATAAATAATGCTGAGCTAACAACAGGCTGTGTAGAAGTCCACTTGGTATCTGGCCTTCCAAAGTATTGGCCTTTGGTCATTCTGATGAAACAATGGGACACTTTCTCTTCAGAATTCTATTTTGGAAGGTCTAGCTCACATTCCTTCATGAGAGTAATTTTCTCTAACTAAATGTGAAAAGAAGAAAAAAAAAAAAAGTACTGGAACCCCATAAACTGTTCTACTTCTAGCTTACTTAATACCTCTTACAGCTCCTATTAATCTCCTGGTGTTATAATCAATGAAGAGTTAATAAGATTTGTGTGTGTGGTATGAAATTCACTGCCTGTGAAATAAACTTACCTTGCATCTACATCCACTTCTAATCCCTCAATCGATGTGTGAGCACAACAGCCTCGAACAACCGAGAGACAGGAACAGACAGATGATTGTCACTTCCTGTGGGTCGTCTGCTACTTCTGCAGCAACCCAAAAAATACTGTGTTCCCAGTTCATTTACAGAGGCTGGGCTGGCTGCTGTTGGAGAGGGAGTGATCATGTTCTTGCTCAGTGTGCATGAGTATGTACATGAATTCAAAATCCTGTGGAAATAATGTAAGCATCAACTGTTGTTGTGTGTATTTTTAGAATGTATCAAAAATATTTTATTTTAGGCATCATTTATCAAGGAGGTAAAACCTCAGCAGTGTTATCCTGATACAGATTTTGTATTTATGATTTGTTGGCATAATAGTAGTCAGTCAATAGCATAGACTCATGGGCAAATACACTTATGCTAAGTTTTGAATTCTGTGGAAACTAGATGCATTTCTAGTGAGCTTTTAAAGCTTCCTGGGGGCCTTCACAATAGAAGCTGATAAAGTTTTATGGAATGCTCCACTTTTATGTTTAGTGTATGATGAGAATCATTCTACCCAGTACAACAGGGCAGAAATTAACTGAATAGTTTTGAATGAGCTACCCATAAACATTTGCTGCATTTATTTTACAAGTTAACATTTTGCTTGTCACAAACTGTTCCTTTGAAAGCACACAATGTGTGTATGTGTTATGGAAGTACAGCACATGCCCAGGAAATGGAAGCATTATTTTGTAAGTCTTCTTGATTTGAAGGAGTTGAACCCACATGTCCCAAATGCCTCATCTATTTATTTTGATGATAGCAATCTCTATAATTTCTAGGGACAACGAGGTGCTGTACAGCTGTGCATGCTAAATCCAGGGGTCTGGAAAAAGAGGCAAAAGTAGACAAGTTCTGGCTTAATAGTTTCAACACTTGTATAAGAAAGGAAGAGTCCCAGGATTACAGTGTTTTCCCCTGTTATTTCTGATATGCATTTCACCCATTTTAAGACAAAAGGTTTTGAATTAAGGGCTTGGAATCCCAAGTCTGATCTACCACAGGTAAGATCAGAGTGATTCTCAGTCCATGAGTACTTGAAATTCCAGTTTTGATGGGCTAGATAAATACTTGTCATGGTGGGAGAAAATATTACTGTTTTCCAGAGTGTCCCGGTTGGGAGACAAATTTGGAGGAACGTCCGAATTTGAACGTTCTCTGATAGAAAAGAGGTTACAGCCGCCCCTCCCCCACCAGGTTCAGGAAAGAAATATTTCCTCGGAGGAAAGTGAAAGAGGAATAAAAACTATTTATTTAACAAACACACAGGAAAAGAATAATAATGCTAAATAATAAAACTTCTCTCTGGGGAGAGAAAACCTGTGAAGATTTTAGAGTCCTTCTTTGGGTGTGGTCTCTCGCTCTCTCCTCTTTGGAGCGGGGTCGGCCTGGGCCCACCACTGGGGCCTCGGTGGAAAGTCCTCCTGATGTGTTCTGATGTTGCTGAAACAGTCCAGAAGAGAAGAAGGGAAAAAACCGAAGTCTCAGAACAAAGTTTAACTCTCCGTCTCTCTCCGAAGAAACAGAGACGGAAAAAAAAAAGCTGGCTGAAGAAA
>VZTE01001924.1:12612-22646 GCA_013397775.1 Eulacestoma nigropectus
CGGGAAGGGGCGGGGTTCGCCGGAGAAGGGGCGGGGTTTACAGGGAAGGGGCGGGGTCTGGGCGGGACCCCCGACGGGTCCCCGGGTCCCCTTTTTGTCCTCTTTACCCCCGAGGCACCCCCGGCCCGTGCCCCCGATGCCGGGCCGGCGCTTCCACCGGGCCGGACCCCGCAGAGCCCTCGGGGCTGTTGGCTGCGCCGCCCCTTTGTGCCCTCCCCTGCCCACGCGGCGTGGCCGCCCTGGGAGGTCCGGGCGGTCCCCGTGGGAGCGCTGCGGGCACGGATGTCTGCCCGGCCGGGTGGCAGAGCCCCCTCCCAAATGGCTTCGCCTCCCCCGAGGGGCCGGGAACAAACGCGGGAGGAGAGGGGGGGCCACACACGGGTCCGGCACCCCCCACGCCGCCTCCCCCGGGGATGCTCCGGGCCTGGAGCCGCGGAAAAATAGCGTTTGTCCTAATAGTTTATTAAAGAAAAGGTTTAAAGAGAGGCTGAATTGTGGTGGGAGGGGCGCAGGGTCGGCTGGGCGGGACCCCTGGGCTGGGCAGGGGGAGGCTGGGGATGAAACCCTGGCATGGAGCCCCTCCGAGCATCCTTGGGACCACCCTGCTCACGAATACCCTCTAGAAGAAACCCTCCATCCCTTCCCTGCTCCCCCAGCCGTGGCCACAGGGCTCTGCTGACCCTCACCGGACACTGGTGCGGTGCTGACATCTGCTGATGGCCGGGATGCCGGGGGCCGGGCTGGATTCCAGCGCGGATGCCGGCACAGGCGCCAGCAGATGCCAGCAGCATTTCTGCAGCGCTCCCCGCCTGTGCTGCAGCACCGCGGGCTCACCGAGGCTGTGGCTGTTCCTGGGCCGGGGCTTGGGGCTGCTCCCCTGGTGCGGGCGGTGGTGGGACACAGCCAGCCCCGTCCTGCCCAAACCATCAGCCCGGCTCCAACAGATGGAGCTCGGCAGCCACGCACAGCTCCGGACCCTGGCCCGGGGCCAGCCTCATCCCTGCGGAGCCACGGGCCCGCCCTGGGGTGCTGGGGGTCCCCAGGGCGTCTCTGAGCATTTCCTATGGTCAGCATTTCGGTGTCCAGGGCAGCGGTCTCCTGCCAGGCTGGGGGATGGACAGGAGTGCTGCTGCCCCCCAAGGTCCCGTGGGAGCCCAGGCAGGCCGTGGTGCCCCCCAGGAAGCCCTGGGAGCCCAGGCAGGCTGTGGTACCCCCAGGAAGCCCTGGGAGCCCAGGCAGGCTGTGGTACCCCCAGGAACCCCTGGGAGCCCAGGCAGGCTGTGGTGCCCCCCAGGAACCCCTGGGAGCCCAGGCAGGCTGTGGTGCCCCCCAGGAACCCCTGGGAGCCCAGGGAAGCTGTGGTGCCCCCCAGGAACCCCTGGGAGCCCAGGCAGGCCGTGGTGCCCCCCAGGAACCCCTGGGAGCCCAGGCAGGCTGTGGTACCCCCAGGAAGCCCTGGGAGCCCAGGCAGGCTGTGGTACCCCCAGGAAGCCCTGGGAGCCCAGGCAGGCTGTGGTACCCCCAGGAACCCCTGGGAGCCCAGGCAGGCTGTGGTGCCCCCCAGGAACCCCTGGGAGCCCAGGCAGGCTGTGGTGCCCCCCGGGAACCCCTGGGAGCCCAGGCAGGCTGTGGTGCCTGGCAGGCAGCCCTCGCCCTGTGCCAGCTGCTGAATCGATTAGCGGGCACTGGGGCAGGAAAACAACATTTCCGGCATGGAATGACATCAGCAGTGACCCCCAACCCAGCGAGGCAGCCGCTGCCGTTTCCTCCTCCTCCTTCTGCTGGAGAATGGACCGCTGTGGGGTCAAGGACTGGGGGGAAGGTCAGGGTTTAAGGGCACATCCTGGCTGGGGCAGAGCAGGGCCAGCCCTACCACGGTGTCACCATCCCAGCGCCTGCTGGAGCTCGGTGCTGCCGGCAGCACACGGGGGACAGGGATGCTCCTGCCCCCGGACACCAGCTCCGACTGCCCAGGAGCTGCCTGCAGGCGGGGAAGAGGCGTTGGGTGCTCTGCCCACCCTACCAGCACCCTCCGATTACAGCATGTTCCTCTCCAGGGCATTTTATCTGCCCATTCCATGGGCAGCTCCCAGGGCTGGAAAGCCCTTCGTCATCCTCATGTGACACGAGGTTATCGCACTACTGCCTTCTAAATCGGGAGCAGAAGTGCCTCTTCGAGGTGTCCGTCTCTCCACCAGCACTGTCTTTGCTCCTGACCCGGTTTGTGTCACCAGTAGCTGAGCAGGGGCGGCTTTTGGTGAAGGACTCACTCCCCTGGCAGGGTCCTGGGGAAGAAAATGTGTTTTGTAAGCCGTGAAGTGCCCCTGTCTCTGGTGTGAGAGCAGCCCCGGGGGATGGCAGCAGGGGCAGCTCCTGCCCGGCCCTGCTTCCACCGACCCCGACTGGGCTGTGATTACAGGAAGTTTTGCTGAGACAGGAAGAAAATAACCCGAGGGGAGGATAAACTCCTGCCTGGTGGGCAGTGAGGGGCTGGCAGCTTTCATCTTGCCCCATCCATCACCTCCCGTCCGTGTGGCTGCCGCGTGGGAAGGCTCATCCCCAGCCCTCTCTGCACCCCACCCCTCCCACGGAGGCCTGGGGACCCCACTCCAGCCCCATGAAGGACGGGATGATGACGGACCCCATCCCGGTGAGGATGTCCCTGTGCCGCGGCATTTCCACCCCTTCCATCTGTGTTTACATTCCCCTCCGATCGCGGCGGGCGATAAGGACACACCCGGACAAAGCCCCGTCCCTGCTGCCCGCCCAAGGGCTGCTCGTGCAGATAAAAGTTGCCCCATAAACAAGCCCATCCTGCCTTTGGGAAGGGCATCTCCGCTGGCCCCAGCCCTCGGCAGGAAACCCTGACTGGGCTGCCCCTGGCACTGCTGGGGGTGCTCAGCACCCCAAAACGCAGCCCTGGGATGTGCTCTTGACACCTGCTAGAAACAGCCTCTAGGGCATGGGATTCACCACGGCACCCACGGCCAGAGCCGGGGGGGAGTGTTTTACTCCCTCTTCCTCCTTCTCTTCCTCCTTCTCTTCCTCCTTCTCTTCCTCCTTCTCTTCCTCCTTCTCCTCCGCGTTTATTGTTGGTTTTCCTCCCTGCAAACATTGGGCTGGAAGCAAACACAGGGGGCCGGGGGCTGGGCAGCAGGGATGGGCACTGCTGGGCTGGGCAGCAGGGATGGGTGCTGCTGGGCTGGGGAGCAGGGATGGGCGCTGCTGGGCTGGGGAGCAGGGATGGGCGCTGCTGGGCTGGGCAGCAGGGATGGGCGCTGCTGGGCTGGGCAGCAGGGATGGGCGCTGCTGGGCTGGGGAGCAGGGATGGGCGCTGCTGGGCTGGGGAGCAGGGATGGGCGCTGCTGGGCTGGGCAGCAGGGATGGGCGCTGCTGGGCAGCGGGGGCACAGCCGGGAGCTTCGGCAGAGGGGCAGAGGAGGGGCAGGGGGAGGCAGTGGGCGGCAGCTTAGCCAGGGTCCCGTGGCGTGGCTGGGCTGGCTCCCCGCGGGGCTGCTGGCACTCGCTGCCTCATCCCTGCCAGCTTCCCCAGAGCAGCTTCTCTCCCCAAAGCAGGGCTGGACCCTCGCCCTCCCACCTCGCTTTGGGGCAGAGCTGGGAATGCCACGGCCAGGATGCTCCTCTCTCCCTCAGAAAGCCCTGCCTGAAAGCTCAGCTCTCTCTGAGGTCATTTCTGTTGCTGACATTTTTTCTCGACGCTCCTCACACTTTTTGTGAAATCTGGACCCGTGTTATTGCAAACTTCTCCCTCCTTCCCCCACCCCAGTTTGCTTTAGCAACAGCTGAAGGAAAACCAGAAACGATGGGAAAGGAGCTGTGAAAACATCTGTAAAACCTTTGCAGGCCCTGATGGCAGCATGAGGACTCTCCCTTCCCCGGGCACTTACAGCTGGAGGGAGATGGGACCTGTCAGAAACGAAATCGTGCTGCAAGGTGTGATAAAAATGTCAGAAATTGGGAATAACTGCCTGCAGGCACTGCCCTGCTGCTGCTGCCACAGGCTTTCCTCTCAGCACCATTGGAAAGAAAACCGCTTTACTATGATTTATTTTTAAATTTGAAAACATGATTGCGCAGGGATCTGGGGGGCAGGAGCAGGACCCGGGGTTGCCTTAGTGCACCCTTTGTCGCTGGCTGGGTTTCAGGATCTCAATGCCCCTTTCCCTCATTCTCTCAGCGCTGCTGTGGCCTCAGGAAGAGCCACAGCCCCGGGGGGACGAGTGACTGTGCCTGGGCTCGGGCTGCCTGCTCTGGGCAGGGCAGGGTGGCCCCAGACCCAGATCTGTGCCTCCGTCTCCTCTCCTCGGAAGCGATGCCAGTGGCCGCAAGCTGCGTTCTCCATGGCAGGTTTCCCACCCCTCCAGCCCCCATCTGTTCACGCCAGGGTGCCCCAGGCGAGGACAGGGATCCCAGCAGCCCTGCCCAGCCTCTGAAGGGCACCACAGCTCCTTCCTCCGAGCTGTGCGTCTGTAGGGCCAAACACTGTGGGAACGGCCTGAGAAACAGGGAGCAGAGTGACCTCAGCCCCGGCTGGGCCCGCTCCGACCTCCCGGGTGCCCGCGCTGCCTCTTTCATCACCATCGAGGCGGGAGCTCCCAGGAGCTTCGCCTGGAAAACAGGATGTGAGCGTTCAGATGTGGGAGCTTGGAGCCCCTCAGGATCCAGGGCTTACCCCGGGGCAGGATGGCAGCGCAGGGGTGGCACAGGGATTATCCCCTGGGTGATCGGGAAGCTGTGCTGGGACATCAGCCGGCTCCAGGGAGCTACCGGACATGCAGCAGGGTATAAACCACCCCAGATGCACAGCACAGACCCTGCCTGAACCCTGTAAATGTGGGATACACGCTGCCTGTGGGATATTTCCCGTGGGATACTGAGCATGCCTTGGGTAACCCACACGCTAAGAACAGCAGCTTGTACGAGAGTCAGTGAAACAGCACATTTTTATTATTTTTTATTATTCTGACACAGAGATTTTTCCCTTCCTGCCCAAGCCCTGGCTGACAGTGCTGCAGCTCCCAGAGCCGTGCCCGCCTTTGCCGGGGGGAGGAGGGTTTATCTGGAGACCAGAGTTTATGTGGAGCTTCCTGCAGGCTTCCTGGGACAGGCAGTACCCAGGGGTTAAAGCTTCATCACAGCCTGTTTATGTGCTGACGAGGAAATGTGGTGACAGAGAATCCCAAACAACTTCAAAGCAAGATTCGTGGGTCTGATATGGAAACTATTCCGAAAGTCCAGGGGAGTCTATCGCTTCTGTGGACACACAGCCAGAGCAGGACCCATTCCCAAAGCCCAGCCTGGCCCTGTGCCCATCCCAGCGAGCCCAGAGCTCCCTCCCTGGGGAGGGAATTTAGGGTAAAATGGTGCTCCTTGGGCATCTCCTTCTTAGGCAGAGGGAAGAGCACCCCATGGTCCTCATCCACGTCCTGTGCTGTCCCCGGGTGTCCTCCCTTGGGATGGACAGGTGAAACCCCTTGAGGGCTCGTGGGCATTTCTGGTACCATCACCTGCTGCACCGGGGCTGGTTTTGGACCCTCTGCTCGACGGGAAGCTGCAGAAGCGGAACCAGAGGGGAGAGGGGGACGCTGGTGTCCCCACAGTCGGTGTGGCCACGGGCAGTGACAGCGCTGACTCCGCCGTGTGATGGGTTTATCTCGTGTCCTGTACTGGCGAGTGTGCGGCCACGTGCCAGGGAGGGAGCGAGTTCCCAGCTATAAAAAGCTTTTGTTTTATCCATAGCTGCTACTTGAGCTCTCACCCCTCGCTCTCTGTGACCAAGCGGAGCCCGTGTGCCCTCAGATGTGTCTGAGATCAGCTCAGGCATCTGTTTCCTCTCTCCGAACACATCCGTGGGCACCAGGAACTCCATGTGCTGCCCAGCAAGGAGATGCCTGTTCCCTGCACCCCAGCTCTCCCCAAGCAGGGACCTCCCTAATTCATCCCGATTCTCTACGTGTAAAGAAGATTTTTAAATACCCACTGCTTATTCTGTAGCAACAGCCGGAGGAGCTGCTCTGATCCATGGCATAAACATATTTTCCCAGAGTTTTCTAAACAACACTTGACCCGTTGGCTTCCTGCAGCGTTTTTCCAGGGCTGGCTCTGCCTCCCCCACTGCCAGTGGCCGTGCAGGTGGAGCTGGGCCAGCGGTCCTGGCCTGTGGCAGGGCTGGGAAAGGGAAGAGGATGCTTCCCCTGGTGACAGCCCTGGGCTGGATGGTCTCCCATCCCCGTGAGGGCTTGGATCAAGGCTCTGGAGCAGCAGGGATGGGACTCAGGGCTGGATGAGACCCAGCACCTCTGTGCTTCAGCTTTTCCATCTGTAAAACTGGGATGAAGATACGGAGCCAGGTTACTTCCCCTGCGGTGATGAAAGGCCTGGGACTCTCCCTTCCTCTCCCCAGCCCTGTCTGCTCCCTGGGAGCGGGGCAGGGCGTCGAGCCCTCCTGTCTGGGAGAGGTGCTGATTCGAGTTCCAGGGAGAAGACATCGGGACGGGGTTGGATGCCTGCTTGGCCCCCCGGGAGCGCCTGGCTGTCTGTCCTGCTGTGGGCACTGTGTCTGTCCGTGGCTCGGAAGGCAGGGGGAGCTCCCTCCGGGGCACGGCAGGGTGAGGATGGCCAGAGAACGCCGTGAGGGGCTGTCTGCAGGAAAACAGGCTGTGAAATCCCCAGGGAGGAGCCTTGCAGCCCCTCTGGTGTCTGGGAGCCAGCACAGAGCCCAGCTCTGCAGGGCAGCTGGGGCTGCCAGGGAAGTGGAGGCAAGGAGGGAGAGAGGGGGCAAGGATGGGAAGCAGAGGTGAGGATGGAGAGTGCAGGGAAGGAGGGGAAGCCAGCAGCCCCTGGTCACTCAGCCGAGCCCAAAGTCCTCATTATCCAGGGGCATCCCCACAGATCTCCACTTTCAGACACGAATCCAGCTCCGTGTGCCCTCCGGAGCTGGGTGTGCAGCCACGCTGGGCAGACGAGAGCCTCCCTGCACACGCCGTATCTGTGCCCTGTGCCGTTCCAGGGCCAGGGCAAACTGCCCTGGGAACAGCAATTCCCAGCTCAGTCCTGGCCAGCAGCAAATGCCGGGGCTGGGAGCTGGGTGAGATTTGATCCAGCCCTTGGCTGAGGGCTTACAAAATCCAAAACAGCCTTGTAAAGATCAAGCTCATAAAACCAGGGCTCTGCTTTCATAGCTCATGAATGGGAAGAAATGCCAACCAGATCGTTTTTACACATATTTTTTATGTCTTTGTCAACATTCCCCCATTTGGCTGAAACTTCAAACTGCCACATTTGGAGACCGTCTGTCTTAGAAGTTCCAGTATTTGTATAAATAACTGATAGGGAAAGATGATCCACTCTGGAGCCTGCCCCGGGGCCCTGGGAACAGCGGTGGGGCTGTGGAGCCTCCCAGAGTTTTGGTGGTTCTCCAGTGCCGAGTGAGAGGGGCAGGAAGTGTGGGTGGGGGTCTCCAAACACCGGCACCCACCCAAATTCAGGAGAGGGAGAAAGGAAGGTCTCCTCCATCCACTGGGAAGGAGGTTCAGGTGATAAATACGGAAAAGAAGTGGTGACTGCGGCCCTGGGTGTCATCTCTGGACGCGGGGTGTCACCTTGCCAGCCCCGTGCTGCTGTCGGGGCGGGGGCATGACAGGGGTGTCACTGTGCCCACCAGGGACAGTCTGTCCTGCCCAGGGAGAGTCTGAGCACAGCGAGGGGTGCACGGAGAGGGGCACGTGGGGAGGGGCACGGTGAGGGCGGCACGAAGGGGTGAGCGGGCACAGGGAAGGACCAGAGCACGGTGAGGGGACGGTGTGCACGGCAGGGTGCGGGTGCGTGGAGAACAAGGACTGGTGTGTGGGACTGGGGACACGGTGAGGGGCTGGAGGGCACAGTGAGGGGATGGAGAGCACGGAGAGGGGCGGGAGGGGAGCGCAGCGAGGGCTGAGGCGTCCGGCGGGGATGCCGGGGGGAGCGGGGCGGGCCGGGGCAGCGCGTCCGCAGGGAGGAGGTGCCGCCGCCCGCTCCCCTTCCCTCGCCCTCTGGAGCGGGCAGCCCGGGGCCGCCCCGCGCCTTTAAAGGCTCCTCCTCCGGCGCGGAGGGGACCCGGCCCCGCCGGTCCGCCCCGAGGGCTGCGCCGGGAGCGCGGCGGGGAGCGCACGGCGGGCGCGGGGCCGGTGCCCCCAGCCCGGCCGAGATGAGCCCCCTCCCCGCGGGCAACGGCAGCGCCTGGGGGGGCTCCGGGAACTGCAGCGGGGCCGGCAGCCTGGGCCGGCAGTGGCTGCTGGGGACCGCCATCAGCCTCACTGTCCTGGTCATCGTGGCTGGTAACTTGCTGGTGATTGTGGCCATCGCCAAGACGCCGCGGCTGCAGACCATGACCAACGTCTTCATCACCTCGCTGGCCTGCGCCGACCTCATCATGGGCTTGCTGGTGGTGCCGCCAGGGGCCACCATCCTGCTGAGCGGCCACTGGCCCTATGGCACGACGGTGTGCGAGCTGTGGACCTCGCTGGATGTGCTGTGTGTCACGGCCAGCATCGAGACGCTGTGTGCCATCGCCGTGGATCGCTACCTCGCCATCACCTCCCCGCTGCAGTACGAGGCGCTGGTGACCAAGGGCCGGGCACGGGCCGTGGTGTGCCTGGTGTGGGCCATCTCCGCCTTCATCTCCTTCCTGCCCATCATGAACCACTGGTGGCGGGACGGCGCGGACGAGCAGGCGGCGCGCTGCTACGACGACCCGCGCTGCTGCGACTTCGTCACCAACATGACCTACGCCATCATCTCCTCCACCATCTCCTTCTACGTGCCCCTGCTCGTCATGATCTTCGTCTACGTCCGAGTCTTTGCCGTGGCTACGCGGCACGTCCAGCTCATCGGCAAGGACAAGGTGAGGTTCCTGCAGGAGCCCCCCAGCCCCACACCCAGGAGCAGCCGGCGCAGGCGGCCCTCCCGCCTGCTGGCCATCAAGGAGCACAAGGCGCTCAAGACCCTGGGCATCATCATGGGCGTCTTCACGCTCTGCTGGCTGCCCTTCTTTGTGGCCAACATCATCAAGGTCTTCTGCCGGCCGCTGGTGCCGGACCAGCTCTTTCTCTTCCTCAACTGGCTGGGCTACATCAACTCAGCCTTCAACCCCATCATCTACTGCCGCAGCCCCGACTTCAGGGGCGCCTTCCGCAAGCTGCTGTGCTGCCCACGCCGCGCCGACCGCCGGCTCCACGCCGTCTCACAGGACCTGCAGCGCTGCCCGTGTGCCTTCAGCCCTCGCGGGGGCCCTGCAGAGGACAGCAAGGCGGCCCCCGGGCGCCCCGGGGAGGACGGCGAGGCTCGGGGCAGCGGCAGCAGAACAGAGGAGACTCCTCTGCCCCAGGGCAGTGGCCACCGGCAGCGGCCCCTGGGCGAGTCCCGGCTGCAGGGCGCGCAGCCCGCGCTGTGCTCACAGCCTGATGAGTAGGTACCCGTAGGAATTTGCTCGGGAGGGGCTCAGGGGGTCCAGCCCTTTGGGGTGTGACTGAGGGGGCTGTCAGTGGTGGGATTGTGCTCTGACAGCGCAGTGCAGAGCTGGGGGAGCAGGCAGACCCCGGGGTGCATGCGAGAGGCTCTGGGGTGTGGGACTGGGAACCGCTGCCCTCTTCCCTTGTTGCCCTAAAACTCTGGCCCCTCCGCTGGGCTGCAAAATTGGGTTCGCCATCAGCCCCACTCCAGCCCGCCAGGACCGGGTCTGCTGTTCCTGGGGTAAAGCAAACACGGGTGGCGAAGCGGGAAGCAAAGCAGCAGAGCAGGAATGTGTCCCAAAGCCTGGGATTCCCCCGTTCTCCCCCCGATCCCACTTTCTGCTGCTAAAGAAGGAAAAGGCGGGGACCCCCTCCGGAGCGAGGCACTGCGGCTGCCGTCGCCGGTCTGGGCTCTGCAGGTTGCTTTGCCCTCCAGCGGTGTAAATCTGTGAATGGAATTAATTTCATCCCGCTCCGTCCCTTGACGGGAAACGCGCTCCCGGAGCCGGCAGCCCGCAAGGCGCAG
>VZTE01001924.1:27793-50068 GCA_013397775.1 Eulacestoma nigropectus
GGGGGCTCCGTGCCCCGCCGGGGCCGGGGAGGGGGATGCCAGGGCTTCTGTGTCCCGCGGGAGCTGGGGAGAAGGATGGAGTGGCCCCTCCGGCTCCTGCGGAGGAGGTTTGGGGGGGGTCTCTCTCGGCCCCACGGGGGCCAGGGAGAGGTTTGGACCTCTTGTGCACCCCGCGGAGGTCAGGGAGAGTGATGAGGGGGCTTCTGTGCCCCACGGGGGCTGCGGAAGAAGTTGAGGGGGGCCTCTGCGCTCTTCAAGGGCGTGAAGTTGTGTGCGGAGCCCCGGTTCTCCAGGGGATGTCCCACAGGCACGTGTGGATCTGGTGGGAGACCCCTGTGCCCCCGTGGGAATCTGTGTGTCCCGCAGACCGGGCTCACCCTGTGCCCCAGAGGAGTGGGGGGGTTCTGGTTCCCCACAGGGACCCCCGAAGCCCCATAAGTGACCCCTCGGAGCAGGGTCCCTCCTGGTGTGGGTGAGCCCCCATGGCTGGGGGCCCGGAGAAAGCTTTTCCAGCCAGTCCTGCCTGGTCCTTGGGTTTGATTTTTAAATGTTTCCGTGTGAGTGCTGACACTGTACAGAGGAAACAGCCAGCCTGACCCCCGAAACCTGCTGTCCTCGGAATGCTGCCTCCTTCCAGCAGGGAGTGAGCGTGGGCTCCGCCAGACGTTTATTTATTTTTCTTAATAAACGCTCAGCACGTGTCAGGGTGGATAATTCCATGTTCCATGGACTGACCCCGCTGCTGTCAGCAGGACTCCGAGCCGGGGGCGTTCCTGCCCAGCGCCAGCTCTGTGTCACACTCGCTGCTTTGAACATAAACACTGGGCCGCTGAAACCCAGGGGTGGTTCCCGGGAGGGTTTTACTGGGAGTCAGCAGCCTTGTAATGCGCTGGTGAGTCACCTTCCTCCTCTGGCTCACCTGAGCACCGGGATGGAGCCGTCGCCGTCGCCGTCGCCGCTAAGGGAGGCTTAATTAGGCCCTGGGTTCATTAAGGCTGTGTCAGACGCTGCTGTGTTTACACTGCAGAGCCCCTTGCTCAGCAGAGCTCGGGGCCGGTGCCTCGGGCTCCCGGGCGCGTTCCTTTGTGTCTGGGCAAAGGAAAATTGAGGGGGAGAAAAAACGAAACCACAACTTTGGTGCTCCTGGGGAAATTTCTCGTGTTTTCAGTTGTTTCCAGCCCTCGATTTCCCGTTTGAAGCCTCTTTTGTTCTTGCTGCCGTGGTGATGTGTAGCCGTAAAGGATTAGTTTTATTTGGCAGATAGATGCACGTTGATTGACAGGTGCTTGCTAGCACGATAAGTGCCATTAGTGAGTTTTTTGTGGTTTGGGGGGTTGTCAGTCCATGATTGCCTTCCAGACGCTCCCAGGGGTGCCGCGTTCAGCTGGGGCTGAGCTGCCTTTGCTGAACACGTTGTTTGCCTGTGGCTCCCGGGGCACACGGGATCAATTGTGCCACCGAAGCCCTGCGAGCACAGGATGCTCCTGGAAATCACGGGTTGGGAACAAAAGTGCCCAGTGCTGGCTCGTGTTAAAGGCAAAGGGGTTGTGATTCCCGGGCTGCTGCAGCTTCAGGGATTGGGCAAAGCCTCAGTCTCCTGGTAAAACCCCTTCCCTGGGTCTCTTCTAACTCCAGGTCAGAGCGTCTGACTACAGCTCAAGTGTTCATTTAGAATCACAGAATCCCAGAAGGGACCTTAAAGCCCATCTTGTTCCACCCTCTGCCCTGGGCAGGGACAACTTCCACCAGACCCATTGCTCCAAACCTGGCCTTGGAACACTTTGAGGGACAGGACAGACACAGCTTCTCCAGGATCAGGGCCTCACCACCCTCACAGGGAAGAGTTTCTTCCACATTTCCCTCTGAAGTGTCTGTAGCAGATTCCTGAATCCATCTCCTTCAGTTATCCCCGTTAGTTTTGAATTTTCTCTGGAGCAAATCACCTTTCCCTGTTCTCTTTTGTTGCTCTTAGTATGCCCTTGGAGGTTGAAGTGCAAATTTGATGGCAGGGCGCATTTGCATGCTCTGTTTGCTTCCTTTATTTTCCCATTCCAGCTGGTGAGGAGGAAGAAACCAGCAGTTTCCAGGCAGCCTTTCCTATGGGTTCTGTGGAGCCAGGAATTCTGCGGTTCCATCCACAAAACCATACTGGTGTGCAGCGCTGATAATTCTCTCTGCTGGCTCCAATGTGGTTTGGGTGTCACCGGGTGGTGGTTGAGGGCGTGTGGGTGGTGGGATTGTGGTTTGGGATGCCCTGGGCACTCCTCACACAGAGCTCGACGTTCTGGAGCTGCGTTTGGGGAGGGAAAGGGCTCTGTCTGAGCAATGCCCTTCCTGGTGCGTGCCAGTCACGAGCCTGGAGAGGTGAGTGGAAATCCCCCGCGGTCTGCGAGGCTTGGGTTGGCTCTCTGGTGTTGATTAGGGGTTCCTTGGCTTAAGAGGCATTAAGGAGCTGGAATGAAAGGTATGAGGGCTGGGCCGCGTGTGCAGCTCGGCTGCTGCTCTCGATCCCACTTCAAAGCTGTGGCCTCTGCGAGTGTCAGGAGGAGAGATGAAAGGGCAGAGGAGGGCGGCTGAGCTGAAATGCAGGAATTCCATGTTGTGTTTCTGTTTTTTCTCCTTTTTTTTAACCCTTCCTGATCTGGGTTTTAAATCAAATCTTACCAGTAACTTTCTGTTTACGATAAGGAGTGTTTTCCTTGGCACCTGGGGCTGTGACCGTGACGTCGTCATAAGATTAGAGGCTTTCTTTTCCTACACTGTGGGCCGATTTGATTTTTCAACCATAAGCACCCTCTGCGTTCTCAGTTACTGGTGGTAAAAAAAATCTCCTTGTTGCTGCAGGTGGTACAAGCTTCGCTCCAAACCGGGGAAGAAGGAGAAAGAGAGAGGGGAGATCGAGGTGGATATCCAGTTTATGAGGAGCAACATGACAGCCAGCATGTTTGATCTGTCCACGAAGGACAAGCCCCGCTCTCCCTTTGGGAAGCTCAAAGACAAGCTCAAGGGCAAGAGGAGCAGCGGCCTCTCGGACACGGCGTCGGCGATCGTTCCCAGCACGACCCACTCCCCCGCTGACAGCGAGGATGAGGCCGTCGAGAAGGAGAAGGAGAAGAAGAAATCCAAGTTCAAAGCGCTGTTCTCCAAGCCCGGCCTGCAGAAGACGTCCCTGTCCCAGTCCCTGTCGGTGCTGCCTACACAGCAGCCCGTCACCCCCAGGGTTCGGCTGCGGCCCAGCGACTTCCAGCCGCCGTGGGATGAGGAGGAGTCCGAGACCTCTCCGACCTCAGAACGTGAGTATTGCACTCGCTGCACTGCTGGGCAGAGAGCCTCCCTCCAAAGGGTTGTTTGCACTTTTCACAGCACTGGTTAAATTCTTCTTTCTGAACAAATTCATAGAAAGTCCCTCCTGGCACTGAGGCTGTCGGTAGTGTCAGAGAAAAGGTTGTTCTTGCATCTTGAATTTCTCCCTGGTTGTTTTTTTTTCCAGGATCCTTTGAAAATGCCCTGGAAGAGAAGCCAGCTCCTTCTCCGCTGTTCAAATCTCGTAAACCAGCCTTCTTGGACAGTAGGCAGCTAACCCAGGGAACCACTAACCACACCAAAAAGGATGGGCTCTCTTTGTTCAGTGGCCTTAAATCCAAAAGCGATCCCGTTTCCAAGTCCAGTCTGTGCATCAATGGCAGTCACGTTTATATGGAAGAGACCACGACAAAGGACAAGACTCCAACCTCCTCCCCCTCTCCTCACAACCTCAGGAGGAAGCAGCTCTTCGCCTCAGAGGAGAACCTGTCCTCCAGGTCCACTAAATCACCTGAAGAGATGGGAAGAACCTCTTCTGGTCAGGCTTTCTCTGGGTCCACATCCTTGGAGACCTTCAAATCCATGACTTTGCCATCATACAAACTGCTCAGCAGCGAGGAGCACCTGGACACCAGCGTTCCACCGAGCGTCGAGGCTGTCAGAGAGACCAAAAAACCAGACCACAAAAAGTCCGCCTTGCTCTCCCTGGTCACTGGGAAGAAGGAAACGCTGAAGACCAGCGATGCTGAGATTATTCCCGACAGGACCCTGCAGAGTGAGGAAGATACAATTCCAGAAGAGAAGAGTGAAGAGGAGCCCAAATGCCCTGAACCCCCAGCAGATGTGAGCCCGTCAGGAGACGCTCACCATGTGGAGGACGCCGTCACAACCAAGCAGCTGCTCAGCCCTCGTGAGGAGGAACGCAAACCCGAGAAAGCTGCGCCAGCCAGGACCAAAGCTGTGAAACCCAGGTGAGTCCCAGCTGCTGCCAGGGGTCGGGACGGGCGGTGGTGGTGGCAGGTGGCAGTGGGCTGTGTCCTGCCACACCTGAGCTCAGCTGCTGCTCTGTGGGTTTTACGCTGGCGTGGGGCGCTTTGATAGCAAATAACAACTCCCAGGTTCTTTCTCAGTGTGAAACAAAGATGGATATAGGGAAGCTCCTTGTAAGTGGTGCTGAAATAGTGGTTCCGTGGTGCAGGCGCCTGTGCAGGTACTGTAGGGGTGATTTTTCTCACTGGATCTCTTGCACGAACTAACTCTGTCTGAGCTGTGTGACTGCAGCCTCCCCAGGGTCTGAAATGCCCGTTCTAACATCTCTGCTTTCCTCTTCCCTGCCTGGCTGTGGTCTTCCAGAGGGTAGCCTTGGAGCCCTTCTGCTTTTGGCATCGTTCACAGCAGCACAAGGGGATTTTGTGTGGATTTGTACACAAAGGCTTTTTCGGAAATTCTGCTCCTTTATCCTTCATACACGTATATATATAAATTGTGTTTGAAGTTTTTTATATATATATAGGTGTGCCCTACTAATAAGGCTGTTTTGTGTGTGTCCCTGTGTGCGTTTCAGTGCTTCTCAGGTTTAAATTTCTTGCCTGTGCAGTGTTTTGCATACTAATAAACCTGCTTGGGGTGCAAGGAGACGGCGCTTAAAGCAGCAAAAACAAGCTCTGCAGCAGAAGAGTTCTGACATTAGTGCAGTGCTTGGTAAAGATGCAGTTCAGGATACAAAGTCTCACAGACAGGGGGACCTCTCTCTGAGGTCTCTGTAAACGGTTCAGCTCCAGTGGCAGAGCTGATGGAGGCTGGTGCTAAAGCTTGTCTGTTCCTGCCTCGTGTTGCATCCGCAAGTGACATGCGAGTTTTTTGTCCCTTTTTGCAGACTGGGCCTGTCTCCAGAGGAGGAACCCAAAGCCACGCTTCCTACTCTTGCACCTGACCCTCTCCCTGCTTTTCTCTCTGTGCACCGTATCAGCAGTGCAAATAATCCTTTTATTTCTGAAGCGGGGCACACAGTCCAAGTGCCAGACTCTGAACACGTCACCAGTTCTGCCTCTCTCACTGCTCCTGCTTTTGCTGCAGAGCTTTGGAATGACAAGAACCCCTTTACTCCTGAGTGGGACAGGGCATCCAGAGCCCTGGATCCCGACAGCATCGCCCGTTTCCCTTCACCCCACCACCCTGCAGCCTCCGTTCCCAAAGCGCCTCGTCCTGGGCCGGTCTCTGCTAGGGGCAATAATCCTTTTGCTGCTGACTGGGGGCAGGGTCCTGAGGGCTCTGACACAGAGGCTTCCCGGGGTCTCTCTGGCCCACCCACACCTTCTGTCCCCTCTGACTGTTGTTTTAATGACAACAATCCCTTCGTGTCCAAGCATGGGGGACAGGCAGTGCCAGGTTTCCAGGCTGTCGCTGGTTCTTCCCCTTCCTGCCTTCCTGGTGGTGAGGACTGTTCCTCTGCAGGATGCCCTGGTCGTGGTGCTTCAGGGGGCTCTGCGGATGTGGCTTTAACCAGGGATGTCACAGCTGTGCCAGACCCTCTCGGCACCTTGTCTGACCCCCCTGCCTCGTGTGAGCCGCACTGTGATTCTCCCCAGCTGCAGCCTGAGGGTTCTTTGGAAAGCAGCGAGCCAGGCAATGGGAAATCTGTGTCCTTTGTCCTTGGTGGATGGCACGGTGTTCCATCAGGTGATGCGGGTTTGGGCGGGCGGGAAGGTGGAGAGCAGCACTTGGGTTCCAGTGAAAGGTTACGGACGGGTTCAGGGGCAGCAGGAGAGCGAGCAGGGCTCGGGGGTGAGCTGGGAGCAGGGGGTTACCCATCGACAGAGCTCTCTGGTGACAGCACACATCCCACCTGGAACAGGGACGGAACAGCGGTGGAGGTCACTGGTGTGAACACTGAGCCCTGCATGGGGGGTGACGAAGGTTTTGTGCCTCTCTCCAAGTCCGGTGACAGCCTCGTGCCAGAGGCTGACCAGGCACCGTCCCCCGAGAGCGAGCTCAGGGAGAAGCAGGAGAGCTGTGGTGGAGAGCCATGGGCGGAATCTGTGCCCATGCTAGAGCCCCAGGCAACTGCACTTGCTGGAAATGAGTCACTTTCTGCAGTCAAACCGACCCGGGGAGCCTGCACGCTGTCCCCTCGGGAAGCGGGCACAGGAAGGGCTGGCAGCGAGATCCTTGTCCCACCAAGGCCAGCCCCACGACTGGCTGTACTGCTGAGGAAATGCCCACACATTTCCCAGGCTGGGTTAAGGGGTGATGGTGTGAAATCCACACCAGGGCTCTCGTTACCGGATGATGAAGCCTCAGCTGCTCGTGGGTGCCTCCCTCAAAGTGGCTCCTTGGAGACTGTCACCCCTCCAGTGACACCCAGAGGTAACAGCAGTGACAGGCCTTTAGAACAGGAAGGTGATGATGATTTATCTGTCAGTCTCACACATCTCAAGCCTGCCATTCCTGTTCCTGGAGACCGGGGCTCGAAACTGGCCAATCTTCCCGTGATCCCGGAGGGAGGCTCTGATGACGAGCTGCTGGGGGACTGTCAGGAGAGCTGTGGGGTCACTGCAGGTGGTAAAGGTGTTTTAGGGACTGGAGAGCAGCCCCAAGGTTTGGCACCTTTGCACGGAGAACAAAGAGAGCTCTCTGATAGCTCTGCTGCAGCCCTGGTGATCCCGGCTGCTCCGGGAGGAGGAG
This sequence comes from Eulacestoma nigropectus, assembly GCA_013397775.1. Lineage (NCBI taxonomy): Eukaryota > Metazoa > Chordata > Aves > Passeriformes > Eulacestoma > Eulacestoma nigropectus. The sequence goes on from VZTE01001924.1 coordinate 34,781, forward strand.
GAGCTGCTCCTGGTGCCTGTAAGCCAGGGAGCTTGGCTGTGCTGCCTGCTGGAGTGGGTGCTCCCAGGGTCTGTGTCCAGGGAGCTGACTCAGGCTTAGGTGTGACACCTCATTCCAGGGAGTGCAGTGGTCATTTTGAGAAACAAGAGCTGGACAGGAGTGCAGGTGTTGAGGAGCGTGCAGAGTGTGACTTCTCTGAGCCTTCTGCTTCCTCTTCCTCCCTGTCGAGTCCTTGCCAGCCCTGCTCTTCCTCTCATTCCCTTCTCTCTGACACCCCAAGTCGTAGAGCAGAGTCTCCGAAAAAGCCAGCAGCCGAGGGCTTCGCAGATAAAGCGGGAAATTCGGGCAAGAAGAAACTTCTCCAGGCACGGGTTTCACCCTCTGAAACGTTCCCTAACCAAACCCCATGGGGTGGTGAAACCGTGTCTCCCAAGCACAGGTGAGACCATGTGGGGATCCCAGCAGGTACCTCCGTGCAGGGGTGAGCTTTGCTTTGCTTTCTGGGTGCAGATCTGTCCCTGCAGCTGCCGGCTCTGACCGGGATCGGACAGCCCTGGCTTCCTCTGGAGCCTGGATTTGGCAGGGCCCGGGTCCTGTCCCCCAGCGCGGGGTTGCTGCTGGCTCCAGGAGGATCCGTGCAGCTCCTCGGGGTGCTCAGGGGAGTGGCTGCTCATCAGAGCTCTTAGGGGAGCCATTAGGGAAAGTGCAGGGGGAACAGAGTCATGAATTCCAATTGGGAAAATGGACTGGGATTGAGCTGTTTGTCAGACACAGGAGGATGGTCACCCTGGTAAACGGGGATGCTTCATTTCCTGGCTGAACTGGGCTCCTCAGAGTGATCACCTCAGGCTGCTCCCGGAGCTGCAGCTCCTGCTGCGTGGGAGCGCTGCCACTGACCTTTCGGCCCTCGAGACTTCACCTGCACAGCTCTGCCTGGGGTCTAGGACACCTCTGGGCCAGCGTTTGCTGAAATAGAAGTGAAATTTTCTTCCTGTGTTAGAATTTGTGTTGTAAGTCCTGCTCAGGCAAATAACGACAGCACTTCTTTGCAGCTCGTGGTGTCAGTTCAGACTGGCAAAGGCCTGACGCTTGTCTCGGGATAGCAGAAGTATTTGATATGTTGTAAGGTCACAAATACGTTCTGATTAGGAAAGTCAGGCTGAAATACCAGTGCCTGAGGGATCAGAGTAGCTGCCCTGTGTTCTGTCTGCTCGTGTAGCCCGACCCGGCTTTTCTTCCATGACACACGCAGGATGTATTTCCCTTCCTGCTGCTGCTTTATCTCCAATGCCTTCGGTCAATAAAGATAGTAGAGAACTGGAAAATACTTACAAAACCCCTGTGGCTTAGAAATACCTTGTCTTCCTGAAGCTGGATCTCTTTTCTCTCAGGAGACAGAGCAGGGAGGGAATCTCCCCCAATTTCTCGCTGTATTTGTTTTTAGTGTAAAGATCTGTGTCGTGCTGGTGTTACACGTCCTGCCTGAACAACAGAAACCTTTCTTTTCCTGTTGCAGACTCCATCCTGTGAAGCCAATGAATGCCATGGCAAACAAGCCTCAGAGCAAGAACCTGAATGTCATCAGCACCATGAATGAAAAGCTGCTGGAAATGAGTGTGAAGGTACGGAGGGAAGTGGAACTTCCACTGCCTAAGCTTTGATTTATCTGAAGTTTGTGTATTCCAGATAGTTGGGACATGAGCTTTCATTTGGTCAGCCCCCAAGCGTGGGGACAGTCCTTAAATGCTCATTTTGTTGCAGACTGGTCTCTAATAGAGTTGGTGCCTCGTGTTTTGTGGAGGAGGTTCTCAGGCACAGCCACTTCCTCGGAGCGCAGTCGTGCAGTTGGGATTGAGGAGCTTTCAGCATAATCCTGGCCTCGAAAGAGACCTCCAGGCTTGAGGCACAGCTTACCTCACTGATCTGAGTGGCTGGGAGCATCCCCGGGCCAGCAGGGAAAATCCCGGGTCCCCTTATTGTCTCTCAGGGGTTTTTGGGGAAATAGAGGAGTTAGAACTGAAATAACGGCAGTGCCTCCTTCTGGTGTGAGGGGAGAGGATGTGAGTTAAGGGATTCAAACTGACACGCTGCTGTTTCAGGGGAGTTGGAAACTTGCAGTGGGTGTTGTGGTGCTCCGATTCCACCTGAACTGTGTGTGATGCACCACGGGAGCCTCTTGTGCTGATGCTCCCTGCCTGGGCGGCGTTCTGGGAGCTGCAGGAATCAGCAGAAGCTGCCCAGTACCTCTCAAGTTGCTTAAGGGTTAAAAACAGACTTTTCAAAGAAAGAGGAGGAAACACCAAAGGCCTGGGTGGGTGTTTCTTGCCCTTTAACCTGAATTTGGCTTTACCAGTCTGTGTTTAAGCAGCTGGTTTAAGCTTCATCAGGTCTGTTGAAGCAGCAGCTGCCACAGTGCTGGTCTGTGCCTTCTGTTGCTGGTTTGGAATGCTCTGTGTCTGCACTGACCCTGCCTTCCCTCCCTCCCTCCCCAAGAAATACGATCCCTCAGACCCTGCCTATGCCTATGCCCAGCTGACGCACGATGAGCTGATCCAGCTGGTGCTGAAACAGAAGGATACGATTACCAGGAAGGACCTCCAGGTGCGGGAGCTCGAGGACTACATCGACAACCTGCTTGTCAGAGTCATGGAAGAAACCCCGAACATCCTCCGTGTTTCCATGTCTGGGAACAAAAAGGCTGGGAAGATGTGAAGGGTCTCGGGATGCTGGTGAACAAGGACTGAGCTCCCACCAGAGGAGTGTGAGGAGCTGGTGTGGAGCCGGTGGTACCGGTTGTGCTGCCCACAGAAAATGACCTTTTTCCTGTCTCTGCCTTGAGCAACTCTCGGGTTGATTAATAGTTCCATCAGGTGTTGTAATGAAGTCACCTTATCATATTTATTTTTTGTTTTCTTCCCAGTATTTGGGGAGATCAGGCATTAATCCAAAGGCTGGCTGTGATGGGAAGGAGGAGGGTTTTTGATGTGTTTTGCTTCCCAGCAAGGCGCTGATGATCCTTTGGGAAGATGTTTTTAAATGGTTTTGTTTTATAGCAGCTTTGATAGATCAGTTACTTTTCTTTCCACATCTGAAGTTGTAGTGCAATATAAATCCTTGTACAGTAGAGCTTGAGGATTTGATTGTTTTTAAAATAATAATTAACTACACTGGAGAAGTCCAAAGATGTCCCAGCTTCAGACCTAGGCTGTAATTTAAAAGGAATTAATGCCCTGAATGTTGACCCTAAGTTGACCAAATCTCAGTGGACATCCCCAAGAGTTCTCCAAGGGGAAGTTTACAGGGTTTTTTGGAGCAGGAGACGTTGAGGTTCACGGTACGTTTCTGTCATAGGAATGGCATCGATGAATTTGGGCCAAAGGTACATTTTAAATCAGAAGTTGTTCTCTTGGTGTCTTAAAATTTCTGCTTTGGAGGTCGTTTGAAGGAGGCAAAGGCTCCCCTGGCTCTGCCCGGTGCTCTGCAGCAGGGCTGCGTCTCACATCTTGTGCCGTGTGGGAGTTCTGTGACCATTTCCCTTTTGCATTGCATTCACTAAACGTAAACGCCTTGGATTTTGGAGCTGGGGCTCACCTTGAACGCCCTTCAGCGGCGATCAGTCTTGCAGTGCTGCTTTTCTGTTGTTCCTTGTCCAGCCCGGAGAGGGGAGGGAGCGCTGGGGCTCCCATCTGCTCTGGTTCCTTGGGGCTTGCTGCTCGCAGAGGGAGGAAAACCTCGTGTAGCTGAGGGGTGCTGGTGTTGCTGGACCTTCCTTAGGGTCTTGGTGGATCCAGGGGTGTTCCCCCCATCCCGTCAGACAGCGGGAACAGCTCATTGCTGGTGAGCAGCCGCCACAGCTCCCCCCGCTGAAATCTGAACGGGGCTTTTTCTTGGTGAGCTCTTGTCAAAGACCAAAAAAATCAGATGCCTTTTTGCACCTCCGGGGTTTACCAGGGTAGGGAGAGTCCATAAAAGGCTTAGGAGGAAGTTGGAATACCAACAGAGCGGGAAGCAAAGGACCAAAGCCTCATGAGGACCAAAGCTTAAAGGTTTCCAGCCTTAATTCTGTGGAAATAAACACTCTTGCCTTTGGAAGTTGTTGGGTTATTGGGTTACTTCTGGCTCAGGGGTGAGTTTCCAACTCAGTTTTCCTACAGCAAAGCACTTTATTGAGGGACTGGAGCAGCTGGATGGACTCTCACCCTGGGAGCAGTCTGCTTACAATTGTCATAAACCACTGGAGATCTCAAATCCTGTGTTTTTGTAGCGAAGAGCAGTTTAATATATTTGCATGGAGATGTAAACATTTATTAGAAGAATCAAAAAAGTGCTGTTAATGACATTTTTACTCCTGTAAACTGAGCTGCTACCAAAGTGTGGAGCTTTTCTGGCAGAGCTGTCCCTCATGGGCAGCCTGACCTCAAGCCCGTAAGAGTTGAGAGTCTTCCAAGACCTCAGGTACTTTTATCTCATTTTAGTCTTATTTGAGCAGTGAGGGCGTTCTCTTCTGTCCCCTCTGCTCCGGATGAAGGGTCCGAAACGCAGGCGGCCTTGCTGGTGGTGGTTAAATTCCGGGTGGTGCTGGTTGGCCTTGCTGAAACTGCTGCTGCTTCTTGTGCCTTCCCGAGTGAGGAAGATGAAGGATTGATTTGTTTCCTCCTCGTGCCTCGGTGGATCTCTGGATAGAGGATCCTGTACCTCACTGACAAACTCGTATTTTAGACTTCATTCCGCAGCTTTCTGATGTTCTGGGTCAGAGACGAAACCCCGTTGTGCCCTGGAACAGCGACCTGATGGGTGAGAAGCCCACGCTGGTGTTCCTGGTCGCTGTAACCGGGCCCAAGGGAGCAGGGCTGGGCTCGTTCTAGGACAGTCCGGCTCCGGCAGCCGCGGGCCGCTGGGGGCACCGCGGGCTGTGTGCGATGCTTTTGGAGCCTGGATCTCACGGAGCTGGCACTGTGTGCATTCCCAGTGCACAGAACCAGAGCAATAATGCGTGCTCGCGGCAGAGATGAAGCCTTAAAACCTCTAACGCCCTCCCCTGGCAGCCTTTTTCTGCCAGTTCCAGCCCCGTCTGTTGGGGTGGGCTCCGAGCTGTGCAAGGCTCTTGCCCCGGGGTTGTTCCCTCGGGTGGCTGCAGCTGTGGAGCCTCTTCCCGAGCAGACCCAGCGCTGGGGGGGTCACAGTCCTCGACCTGCCCAGCCCAGAAAGCATTGCACAACCCTCGTACCTCGTTTTTATTGGCAATACTTGTTAAAGCCTTCCTTTGGTGTGGGGGAGACTGGCATTTTACATCCTCAAGGGCCTTAAGAATCAAATGTATTTGTTTTATTGTTGAAGGAGCTGAACGCATGTTCCCTGTTTGTACTCTCTGCTTTTACCCCAGGTACTGTTTGTTCTTAAACACCTTTTGGTTTTATGGAACACTAAAATAAAAATACCTTAAAGCCAGTGTTCTGATCGCTGTGTCTTTGTTCTGAAATAGTTTCAAAAGTCCCTCGTCTCCTCCTTGTGACCAGCTCTGCTCATCCTGCAGGCATTTTGGGGCTGGTTTCATCCCTGCAGCGCTCCGTGCAGGAACTTCCTGGTAAACACCTCGCAGGGTGGGGAAACCTGACGGACGGGCTCGTCCGCATCTCCAGAATCGAGAGTTTCTGTAAAGCACAAACGGGGACCGTGTGAAAGATTCTCGGCGTGCGGCGGTGATGGGAGGAGGAGGCGCAGGAGGAGGAGGAAGAGGAGGAGGAGGAGCAGGAGGAGGCACTCAGCCTCCCGCCGGCGGGGCCGCTCCGCCTCCGGCCTGCCTTGGCTGCAGGAGCCCCGAGCGCGGTTATCGCCCTGATCCTCCGCGGCCACGGAGCCGGGGGGATTTGCGGTTCCCCGCCGAAGAGGACGCGCTGTCCCCTCGGGGCCGCTCCCCTCGGAGCCGCTCCCCTCCGCGGTCCCGGGGCCGCCGCCGCCTCCTGCCCGGCCATCCCCGACGGAACTCGCGGGGGCGGAACGCAGCGAGCGCGGGCGGCACCCTCGGCCGGGCGGGCGACGGGACGGACCGCGGGCCGTGCCGCTATTGGTGGGCTCGGGCCGGGCGGCGCCGCTATTGGCTGCTGGCGGTGCGCCCACCCCGGCGCTCCCCCGGCGCGGCGGCGGCCATGGCGGCGCGGGGCCGGTGCCCCGAGTGCGGGTCGGCGGCGCTGGTGGAGGACGCCCACTACGCGCAGCAGCAGCTGGTCTGCGCCGCCTGCGGCTGCGTCCTGGCCGAGGGGGTCCTCACCACCACCTACACCGAGGAGGAGCATCTGCGGGGTGCGGCAGCGGAACCGGGAGCGTCCGCGGTCGGGGTGGTGCAGAACCGACCGTGCGAAGCGCGTTTGGGCCTCTCTGAGTCGGTCCGAGAAGCGAAGCGCTCTCCGAGCTGTGTTTCTGTGGCTCCCGGTGCCCGCGGGGCCGTGCTGGGCACTGTGGGGTCAGACCGGCCGCTTCCCCCTCCCTCCGTTGCCCCCAAACACCAGCGGGATTTTCCATCATAGGGCACGCCCGCAGCGCTTCCCGGCCAGGGTTTAGGCTTGGAGCCGGTGATGAGCTTTAAATTTAAAGTGCGGAATCTCTTTTAATAATAAAGAGATGATTAAAATCCCATTTAAATCTCTTAGAAGAGCTTTAAGTGCAGCGGAGCAGCCCCGAGGCCGTTGCCTGGCTCTGTCTGTAGGGCAGCCATGGCTCGGGGGAGATCCCAGAGCTCCCTGTTGCCTGTGCTGCTCTAGCTCAGTGCCCTCGAACAATTCTGATCGTGGCCCCGGTTCTGTGGGCATCTGGTTGCCCCAGAGCCAAATGACTCTGTCCCCTGGATTCCCTGCAAGACTGACTGATCCAACCCTGTTTTCCAGAGGTGGCCTATTCCCAGAGCACTGGCCAGAAGGAGCAGCTGAGCCGCTGCCTGCAGCGAGGTAAGAGCAGTTCCTGCACACCCCGATCCTCCCCCGAAGCGGGGAGGGCAGTTGGTGCTGCATCCCGCCGCTGCCTCCCCTGCCCTGAGGCACTGGGAGTGTTTTGGTGCCCTCTGTGGGGCTGTGCCCGTGCCAGGGCTGGGTGAATGCTGCCTGCTGCAGTTCTCAGGAGAGATTGCTTGATCCGACGTCTGAGGGCAGCGTGTTCCCGCAGGGATCCGGCGGGTCCAGGACCTCTGCAAAGTCCTGCAGCTCCCGGCCGTGTTTGAGGAAACGGCCGTGTCCTACTTCCAGAGGGCTCTGCAGCTCCCCGCCTTCCACCTGGTCAGCCTGGAGAAGAAGGAGCTGCTGGGGGGCTGCTGCGTGTTCGTGACGTGCCGCCAGCACAACTGGCCCCTGACCATGGGCACCATCTGCTCCCTCCTGTACGCGAAGCAGGACCTGTTCGCCAGCGTCTTCCTGAGCCTGCAGAAGGAGCTGGGGCTCTCCGTGCCCGCCCTGAGCCTGGCAGACCTGGTGACAACGCACCTGAACAGGTGACGGGGCCCCCTCCAGCCGTTTCGCAGCCCCTGTTTGTCTGGGGTGGGTGGAGAGGCCGAAGTGTGGCCGCGGGCAGGGCTGAGCTGTGGCACGGACGTGTGTGCTCAGGCTGGGCTGGCCTTGTCCCTCCCGTGTCACACCGGGGCTGTGATTCTCACCCTGCCCCGTTCTCCTCAGTTTGGAGAGGGCAGAGAGGGTGAGCAGGGAGGCACCACGAATCACAGAATCCCGGAGCCACTGGGGTTGGAAAAGCTCTCTGAGGCCATCGAGTCCAACCCATGCCTGATGCCCACCCCGTCACCAGCCCAGAGCACTGAGTGCCACGTCCAGGCCTTGCTCGGACACCTCCAGGGATGGGGACTCCAAACCTCCCTGGCAGCAATGCCAGTGCCTGAGAAGCCTTTCCATCAAGAAATTCCTCCTGCTGTCCATGAGCAGCAGCCCGTGGCCGGAGCAGGGTGTGTTTGTCCCAAAGGCCCCCCCGGAGCCCGGTGTCCGAGGCTTCCCCTGACCGTGGCTTCTTTGCTCCCGCAGCTTCCGGCTGTTCCAGCCCGCCGCCAACATCCCGGAGCCGTTCCTGGAGGACAAGGAGAAACTGCTGGCCCGGACCATGGGCATTGTGGAGCTGGCCAGCGAGACGTGGCTGGTGACCGGCCGGCACCCCGTGCCCATCGCCACGGCCGCGGCGTTCCTGGCGTGGCAGTCGCTGCGGCCCGGCCCGCGCCTCTCCTGCCCCTTGGCGCGGTTCTGCCGCCTGGCAGGGGTGGATCTGCCCCCGCCAGCCCACCTCAGGCTGAAGGAGCTGCTGGAGATCCTGCTGGGAATGGCCTCCCAGCTCTCCTGGCTGCACGGCTTTGCCTTGGACAAGAAGACGGTGGTGAAGCACATTGGGGACCTGCTGCAGCACCGCGTGTTCCTGCTGAAAAACGCCTTCAGCCAGCAGGACGGGCAGGAGCAGCCCGACACGGCCCCGGGCCAGGGCTCCCCGGGTAAGGACTCCCTGGATAAAGGCTCCCTGGATAAGGGCTCCCTGGATAAGGTCTCCCCAGGCCAGGATTCCCCAGGCCAGGGCTCTACTGGCTCTCCTCCGGTGGCACAGGAAAAGGGCTGTCCCTCAGCAGGGAAACGCCAGCCTGGGGGCACCCTGAGGCCCCTGCTCCCACCCTGCCTCATCCACCCCAGGAAGAGACTGCGTCCGGCAGCTCCGAGCGCTCCGGACTCGGCCCCCACGGGCGACGAGCCCATCTCGGACAGCGAAATCGAGCAGTACCTGCGGAGCCCCGAGGAGATCCGGGCCTTCAGGAAGGCCAAGGCCTGGCCGTGACAGTGGCCATGGCCCCGAGGACGGTGCTGCCAGGGACAATTCTGGGACCAAACATGTGAAGCCCACCAGGGACAGAGTGAGTGTGCTGAAGGGGCAGTCACCCAGGGAATGAGGCTGTGGGGAGGGAGCAGGCTGGGTTTTCCTTAATGTGCTGGACCAAAATGGGGCTTTTTATGGAGTGACTGCTTCAGGTCACATTACATTTCTGTTATAAATAAATAAAAGTGCAGGTGCCGGGTTTTCTTGGGCAGCCTCACCTTGGACTTCTCATTCTTCATCAAAACGACTTTGTGAGGGTCAAAAAACTGCAGGTCAGGCTGTATTTGAACATGAAGTGTGAGAGAAATAACAGTAGCTCTTGGCAGATTGGCATATCTTTAATATATTAAACAAAACATATCTGCTAGAAACATTCTATTCATATAAAAATGCAAAAAGACCCCCTTAAAGGCATTTCTTTGGCGTATTTCCCTTCCCTCCCCCCGGATCTCGCGGGAAGCTCTGTTGATATGTCATCCGCTTGTAAACAGACAAAACAAAGTGTAATTAAGAATACAAAGCTTTTTCTCTAATACTGTCACAATGCAGCAAGCGATAGAACCACGGCGCGTCAGCCAGGCCGGGGAGGCTGCGGGAGCCACAGCAGGGGTTAAACTGTGTTAAATACCAGGGCCAATGAAATATTTAAACATTTACTTTAATGTTTAAAGAGACATTAAACAGTCTCTCTCTTTCTCTCTCTCTCAATGGGCAGAGATGCCGAGGCAGGCGGGCAGTGGCAGGTTAAGCCCAGGGGTACCCCAGCCCTGTGGGGTGAGTGGTTCCCAGGGGAGACCGATCCCCACTAAGTGCTTTTTCCTCCCCTGGCTCGTGGCCCTGCCAGCCCCACGCCCCCTCGGAGGCAGCTGCGTGATTAAACTCATTTGCGTGCAGGGGAAACTGAAGCAGGGGAGGCTGGAAAGGGCCGGGGAGGCACCAGGCTCCCACCTTCCTCCTCTGTTTGCTGCAGCCTCTCTGCGGCCTGGCTGTTTCACCTGTGTGCTGGGAAAAAGGGGACACTTGTTTTTCAGTGGGAACAGTAAGTGCTTATCCAGGTTCCAGCCCTTTGACTGCACCATGGGAGCTGTCCGAGGAAGGCCCCCAGTTCCTTGGCATCTTTCTCCTGCACTCCCAGGAATGGTCCCTGCTCCCCAGAATGATCTCTGCCTTCTTAAGAGCAAGCCTAGGTATCTTCTCAGCTTGAGCCCCTGGATTAAGGACACACGTCTTGGTTCTTTGGTGCTTTGGCACAGAGGGTCAGTCCTGGCTCCAGCAGCAGCACAGCTCTGCCAGCCCACCCCATTGCATGGCTTGAGCCTCTGAGGGCCTGTGAGCATTTTCTGGCTGTGATTTTAGTGCCTGGAGCCGTTCCTGGCCATTATTTTAGTGTCTGGCATTAAAGCAGTGCAGACAATCGCCTCACCTTGGAGCTGAGGCTCCTCTTACCTTGTGCTTGGCTTTGCTGTATGGCTTTGGCACCGCACAGCCCCCGGGGCTGACGCGCGGGTGGGGACGTTCCAGAGGGAGCAGCTGCTCTCCAGAAGCAGTTTGCTCAGGCTGGGGCTGCGGTGCCTGGACGTAAAGGGCACTTGGAGTGGTCCCTCAGCGGGAATATTGCAGTCGTGGCACGAGTGGGCCCTGGCCCAGCGCCCGCTCCCAGGGCACAGGGGCGGGAGCGGGGCCCTCGCGTCACTTACGGCTCTGTCTATACATATATACATTCAATAATATAGCTTTGAAAAATAGACATTTCCTCTGTATCATATAAAATAGCATTTAGGATCAATCTCAAGTGACACGCAGGAGTGATTAAAGCACGGCTGCAATTCTGGCTGCTGACGGGCGAGGATTGCCCGGAGCCGCCGGCACCGCGGCGGGAATCTCGGAGCCTCCCCGGGGAGATGGGTGGGCCCGGGACCGCGCTGTGCCTGGGGGAGCCGGAGCCCCCGGCCGTGCCGCCCATCCCTGCTAGTGCACGTGGTGATTCCCGCAGCGCTACCACCGCCGTGCCCCGAGCAGCTCCCGCAGGAAAACGCTGCGGCCGTCGGTCCTTCCCCACCTTCACACGGTGGTTTCGCTCTTCCAGAGGCCCGTCTTCATGCCGGCCACGCTGTCGGCGCTGGCCAGGTTGATGTCGTACTTGCTGCCCTTGAGGCCGCCGTTGTGGCTGCCCACGTTGAGGGGGTAGGAGCGGCGCTTCGCCTCCCTCTCGGCGCCACCGCCCGGCCGCAGGTTGTCCCGGCTGCCGCTCCTCCGGCGAGCCTCGGCGAAGTCGGGCACCCGCCGCCCGCCGTCGCTGCCCTCCGAGGGGCTGGGCACTGCCTCGCCATCCTGCGCCAGCCGCGGCCCCGCGCGGCCGCCGCTGGCCGGGCTGGTCCTGCCGCTGGGGTAGCTCTCGGAGTGGCTGTTGTGGAGGCTCCCGCTCTCGCTGGACGGGTGGTCCGAGGGGCCCCGCAGCATTTTCAAGCGGTGGTGCTTCCCGTCCCGGCACGGCTTAGTTCTGCCCCGGTGGCTCCTGCGGCCGTGGAGGTTGCTGGTGTGCCTGACGGGCTTCCCGTCGGCGGGGTCCGGCTCCGGGCAGGGCGCCGGGCGAGCGTCCGCCCGGCTCTGGGCTACCTGCAGGTTGGTGAGCTTGCAGCGGCCCCCGGCAGAGCCCGCGCTGCTGGGCGAGGAGGAGGAGGAGGCGCCGGAGCGAGCGGCCTCTGGGTCGCAGCCGATGAAGACCTGCGAGCCGTCCTCTGGCCCCAGCCCGGGGTGGACGTAGGCCTGCATGGGCAGCGCGTTCCGGTACGACGGGCAGCAGGAGAACCAGGAGCTGAGCACGTCCCGGCGCCGCAGGCAGTGATGGACGAAGATGAAGAGCCCCAGCGCCACGGCGGTGATGCCGTAGAGGCAGCTGAAGACGATGTTCAGGTACCAGCGCTGGGACACGGCCATGGCGCCGAACGTCCACAGGGCCACGTACAGGGCGTGGGTGGCCACCAGCGCCCAGAACTGCACCCGCAGAGAGTGGACACCGTCCCCCTCGGGGCAGGGCGGCCCCGAGTTCAGCGTCACCGAGATGGACCCAGAGTCTGTCAGGAGGTCGCTGGTCCCCCCCAGCCGCGGCGGTGGCTCCAGCGGCTCCGGGATGTCTTTCCGGAGTGAGGGCCGGCACTGGAGGCTGAGCCCGGCACAGAGGAAATAAATCCAGGTGACGAGCAGGATGAAAGCCACGGGGACGTAGAAAGCGCCCAGGCTGGGCCGCCACACCAGCCAGCAGCTGTGCGGGAGGAGAAGGGCTCTGAGGGGTCATGGCGTGGAGCGGCTCGGCACCCCTGCCCTGACAGCTCGGGCTCTGTGGAGCCGTGCTGGCTGCCTGGACGATTTTTTCCCAGTATATTGACAACTCTCGGGAAAAACCCCACTGACCTTTTCCCAAACTTCTCCAGATTCCCAGTGCCACCAGTTCCCCTGCCCCAGCAGAGGGAGGCCACCCATGAGGGAGGAAGGAAGGGTCGAGCAGGGACACTTACTAGGGGTTGTTGTCATGGTAGTTTTGGATGTTGACAGCTGCTGTGATCCCGCAGATGATGAGGGGGATCCCGCCGGCGATCAGGTAGAACCTGGGCGCAAAAGTGTCACTGCACACTTGGAGCCCGCAGGAGAGCACAGGATGGGCTTGTCCAGAAGAGCAAGTCCCACCCCAGCCCCTGGAGATGCCCCCGTGGGGCCGGGGCAAGGGGAAGGGGAGTCTGTACCGCAGCATGGGTCTGGGGGCTGCCTGGGATGTGTCCCCGTCCGGCTGCTGCGGCGCCTTCCAGGTCACCTCCTTGTAGAGCACTCGGGCTTTCACCGCCATCCAGAGCAGCGTGGAGAGGGACGAGTAGTGCAAGATGATGCCGACCTGCGGGAGGAGGCCTCGGTTGGGGAGGAGATGCTGCAGACACGGCCGTGGCCCCCCAGTCCCCGTCCCGCAGGACCCCGCGGCGCTGGGCTCTGCCCGGTACCCACGGCCTGGCACACGGCCCGGTAGCCGGTGAGGGTGATGCCTCCCGCGAAGACGGCGGCCGTCATGGCGATGTGGAAGCAGAGGTTAAGCAGCATGTGCCAGCCCTTCCGTGGGATGAGGATGGTGCTGGAAGAGCAAGAGGCACAGTGGGCACCTGTGAGCTCCAGCCTGGCCCCGAGAGAGCCGCGGCTCCCCTCGGCACAAATCCTGGGTCTGGGGGATGCACCAAGAGCCTGTCCCTGGCCATGGAGCGCGGCTGGAGGGGAAGAGGTGCAGGCATGTGCCTGCACATGGGCAAAGGACCAGGACCCAGGGCACCTGGGGCAGTGCCACTTGCCCGGGCAGCACATTCCTGGAGGGTCATGGCCTGAGAGCCCATGTCCTAAAGGGCCATGTCACTGTACGGCCATCCCCGCACACCTTCTCCTGGCTGTTGGCGCATGGGGAGCTCCTCCCGCTGCCCGCAGAGACACCCAGCCCAGCCCCCAGACCCCCACCACAGGCACCGAGACGCTCCCTTACCCGTGGTGGACGATGTAGGTGATGATGGTGGTGAAGAGGCAGAGCAGCAGCACGGCCGTGCAGGTGTACATGGCCGGGTGCAGCACCTCCACAGCGCCTTGTGCCTCTCTGGGAAACCCGCTGAGCTCCTGCGGAGCGGGGCACAGCCCGTCAGACCCCACAGCACCCTCCCTGTGCCCCTGACCCACCCCACCACCCTCCTGCAGCCCCCGCACTCCCCACTGCGGCAACACTCCCACCCTGCTGCGTGCCCTGTGCCTACCATGAGCACGGCCACGTTGCTGAGGTGCCGGCAGTGCAGGGAGGTGACATTGGGCTCGCGGGCGGCCAGCTGGCACCCCTCGGCGCTCCAGCCCCCCATGCCCCCCAGCACCTCGAAGTTCCAGTACGCAGCCACGGGGTCCATGCCCTCCCCGGGGTGTCGCAGGGACACGGCCACCGGCTCTGACAGGTTCCCCACTCCGCAGCCATCTGCAGCCAGAGAGAAACCTGGTCAGCGGCACAAGTGACACCCCTCCACCCGCACCCCCAGAGGGGCTGCACACAGGGGAGCCTGCGCATCCCATAGGCACACGGCCATCTCCCCGCGAGGACCCCGGGGATGGCTCTGCGCTGCAGGGGCACCAGCGCAATGCCCCGGGGAGCCCCGTATGGCACCGCCCCGTGCCGCCCTTACAGGTCCCGGCGTAGATGACTGGGGTGGCCACGCTGCGGCGTTTGCCATCGTCAGCCAGGCGGGAGGAGTTCCCGGTGCTGCAGAAGAGTTTCCCGTTGCGGAAGACCAGCAGCTGGAGCTTGCAGTTGGCCCCCGGCGTGGCTGGGACTGGGCTGGCGAACAGGCTGGGGGGCAGCTGGATGGAGGCCAGGGCGATGCTGTTCTGCGGGTGCAGGGTCACTGGTGAGCAGGGGCGGACCCCCAGCCCCCCGACCCCCGGCATTCCCGTACCTTGATGTGGAAGCTGGTCAGGGAGATGTTGGGCCGCCCCGTGGTGCAGCGGAGCCTGAGCTGCTGGTCGGGCACGGGCTCGGCCCCCCGCTCAGCCGGGGGGGGACGTCCTGGGGGGGCCCCATCCCGCCGCTGGAACGCCACACAGCTCAGCCCCACGTAGCTCTCGGGCTTCACCACGTACGCCTCGAAGGCGATGTTGCGAGAGTTCTGCCAGGCACAGCACCGCGGGGTGGTCGTCAGTCCTGGCATAGCCAGAGACCCCACACCAGCAGCCCACCCACTCCTCCCTCTCCGTCCTCCCCGTAGCCAGCCCCACCCCGCGTTGCCCCTCACCACTGCCATGTGCTGGGAGTTGCTGCCCAGCGTGTGGGCTGCGATCCTCTCCAGGGAGCGCACGATGCTGGTGCAGGCCTTCTCCTCCTTCTGAGACATCCACAGGATGTGGTCATCCACCAGCATGATGTTGCTGGCCATCTCCACGATCACGTCTGTCAGCTGGGGACAGCAAGCGGCTCTGCAAAGAGCTACCGCCATCCCCCGTGGAAACACCCCAGTTCATGCTTTTCCACCCCAAAACCACCAGGCTGCACTGGGGCAAGCAGGGGACACCCGCAGTGCCTGTTACCTGCTTGATCTGGTCCACGTAGCCGATAAACTTCTCTATCATCTGGGCCACATAGAGAACATCAACCATGTCTGAGAAGTTGGCTGCCTCGGCCGTGTAGACGCGGAGCTGGTGAGCCAGGGTCAGGGCGTTGGAGGCGTTGATGGGCATCTGCGGGGCGGCACGGCCACGGCGGGGCCACGGTCACCGGCTGTGCCCCCTCCGGCCCAGCCGAGCCCCCAGGCCCCGCACTCACCAGCACGAAGGTGTAGAGCACGCGGGTGATGTCGTTGGTGTAGAGGCAGCGGGAGTAGTCGCCGTCCTCCCAGCGCCCGGTGCGGTCGCAGCGCCGCCACGCCTGCTTCTCGCCCGCCGCGC
>VZTE01001924.1:51545-62391 GCA_013397775.1 Eulacestoma nigropectus
CGCGCCGCCGCCGCCGCCGCCGCCCCCGCCCCGGCCCCGGCTCACCGCAGCGGAGCTGCCCGTCCCGCGCCCCGCGCAGGGCGATGCCGCGCAGCTGCCGGGGGAACGCGCACGCCGTCCGCTCCGAGATCTGCGCCAGGCGCTCGCGGGCCCAGGGCAGCACCCAGCGCAGGTTGCAGTCGCACGTCAGGTACTCGGTGGCAAAGTCCCTGCAAGGGATGGTGTCACGGGGCACCCGCAGGGCTGGGGCACCCACCAGCCCTGCGACCCTCGGCAGGGGCCTCCCTGGGCGCCGAAATCACAGAGCACCAACTCACACGACTTTCAGGGAAGGGAGCTCGTCAAAAACACCGGGCGGGAGGCTGGAGAAGATGTTTCCGGACATGTTCCTGCAGGACAAGAGAGAAAGATGGCATGGAGGGGGCCCGGGAGCTGCTGGGAGAGGGGACACCTCTCAGGCCCCTTGCTGCGCCCGCACATCCCCTCGCTGTCAGGAGACAGGGGGCAGGGCTGGCCAGCGCGTCCCCAGGGAGCTCCTTACAGTCGAAGAAGGTTGGGGAGCCCCTGGAAGACGCTGGCACTCAGGCAGCCGATGCGGTTGTTGGAGAGGTCCCTGCAAGGTGAGTGGAGGGGCCATCAGGGCTGGCGATGCCCCACGGTCCCCGTTGTTGTCCCCAGTGCCAGCCCCGGGTGGTCCGAGGGGCTGCACCGGCACTTACAGCCGCTTCAGCTCGGGGAGGCCGAGGAAGGCACCTGGCTGGACCGTGCTGATCAGGTTGTTCTTCAGGTCCCTGCGGGGAGACAGACACAGATCTTGGGGTGCGCTGTGGGGAGCCCCGTCCCCAGGAGACACAGCACGGGGAGGCCGAGGGCAGGAGCACGCCCGTTCCACCCCCGGCCGCCGTCTCCTTCCTCGGCCCCCCCAGGCGCTGCCCACCCCTTGCGAGGGCCTCAGTAGCAGTTTTCCATCCCATTTCTCTCTCGTTATCTCTCCGAGAGATGCAGGGAAGGCGCGAGGCTCCCCGCCGCTCCCGGGGGGATGCCAGCCCCTCGGCACGCTCTGAGTGCCCTGCGGAGCTCCGAGTGTCCCTGCAGGCTGGCACTGGCTGCTGCCACTGGCCCCGCATTGCTTCCGGAACAGCCGTATCCCGGCGGGTTATCTCCTGCTGCGGGATAAGAACACGGCCCCGGATGGGCTCTGCGGCCCTCGGGAAGCTCGTTTGAGCAATTAGCCTGATTGCAGGCACGCATCTAATCAGGGGCTCGCCTGGCACACACCGCGCGGGGCGGCTGCCGACGGAGTGGGGAGCACGGGTGGCATCGGCCACTCTGTCCAGCCCCTGGGACCCGAGGCGACTTCTGCTGAGCAGCGGCGCGGTCCGGGAGAGGAAATGGGATCCATATGGATCCGTGGTTATTTATAGCAGTCTCCACGGAGCTCGTCGCTGCGTTTCCCGCTGCTCTGCCTGCGGCCCTGGGGACACCCCCGGAACCACAGCCCCGCTGGAGGGCCACAAACCAGTGCCCAGGATGGGGAGCGGTGCAACCCCTTCCAGCAGAGCCGGGGTGCGGGGCGGGAGTCCCGCCGGAGAGACGAGAGGGGCCCCTCAGGGAGAGGAAACGCAGCCGGCGTCATCCCGGCCCTTCTCGGCCGATGCAACGGCCCTGCCCACGCCCGCCTTTCCCAGCGTTCCTGACGGACGAACGCAGGTCCTGGCAGCCGCCGCGGCCGGCAGCGCAGCCAGGTGTGCGCAGGTGTGCGCAGGTGAGCGCCGGTGCTGAAGGAACAGCTCCGCTCACCTGCGCCGCCCCCGCCAGCACCCGCTGCACCGGCGGGAGTCCCACTGCCGGTCCCACCCCACACACGCCCGTCCTGCGAACCCCGCCTGTGTGCGCCAGGGGACACCATCGGCACCGGCCCCTGCCCCGCTGGGCTTCCCAGGGACCCCCAGCCCCCCGAACACCCCCAGCACACCCTGCCAGCCAAAACACATCCACTGACAAAACTTGCGGCCCCTGGCTCAGGTCTGGGGGGGGTCTGGGTGCTGCAGGGACCACCAGCCGGGGATGGGACTCACCGGGGACCGTGCTGGGCCCCAGGGGTTTGCAGCCAGCCCGGCGCTTGGCCAGTGGCAGCCTTCCTCACTCAGGCACTTCCTCCCGCGGGCCAGGGCCGGGGCTGCTGCTGCTGATTTCCGATAAGGCTCCCCTCTTTCTCTGCTCTGCGCGTTCGCCCTTGCATTTCCTCCGGTCCCGAGCCGCCTCCTCCCCCAGCCCCGGCGCGGTGAGCTGCAGGCGTGAGAGCCAGCAGTGGCTCGGTGCCGCCTGTGCGTGGGGACACCCCACTGGCACGAGTACATGGAGACCGCAATCACCGCGAGCGCACAGAGACCCCCACTGCAGCAAACCGAGGGCCTGAGCCATCCTGATTGACCGCCCGGAGCACGCTGGGGTGCGCGCGCTGCAGCCCAGCACAGACAGAGGATGGACAGAGTCCATCCTTGTCCCTGCTGTCACCCACCGAGCCCCCTCGCATCCCCCCAGGGCCGTTCCCAAGCGGGGCCCTGCTAATGAGCGCTCGGGCTGCCGCCGCATACCGTCCCCGCTCAGACTCATTAATCTCATTACGCCGCTACAAATCACCGGAGATGCCAAGCCGGAGGGGAGGTGGTCCATGGGGGCACCGCTGACATCCAGGGAATGGGTTCTCCCCATTATGCTGGGACTCCAAAGCACCCACGGTGGGTAGCCAGGGTGGGCGGGGGCCTCGCCAGCCCCAGGATGAGAAGCGAGGGGCCCCACGGTGTCCCCGCCATGCCAGCACGGGCTCCCCATGGGGCACGTCTGTGCTGCGGCCCCAAACCGACCCGATGAAAACAATTATGGCTCCTGTCGAGGGCAATCAGGCGCGGCACAGCGCGATGCGGCCGGCCGGGGTGGGGGAGCGCTGCCCGCCCGCCCCAGGCCCCCTCTGACCCCGCGGTGAGCAGGAGGTGACCCGGGGCGGCTGCTCTCCCAGGATATGGAGACTTTCAGGGGAACCCCAGGCACACGGGGGCTGCAGATCCATGGCCCTCCCCAGCTGTGGCCCCCGGCTGCACCACGGCTCCTTCCCTGTGCCCCACGATCCCTCCCGCTCACGAGGGCGCAGTGCCAGGAGCAGGAGGTGACCCCGCACCTCAACCCGTGCTGGGGAGGGCTCAGCTACGGGGGATGGTGTCCCTGAGGTGACTGCTTTTCACCCCCCCCAAAACCAGCCCCGTGGGGATTTCCACGGGAGCCCACACAGCGCAGGAATGTGCGAGACCCTCGCGGGGCCGTGGCGGGGAACAAAACACCCTCAGTGCCGGTCCCCGTGCCTGCATACCTACAGATCAAACCCATATGGGGGCCATAAATCTCCCCTTCTCGCAGCTCCCTCCATAGAGATGCCTTTCATGGAGAGATAAGAAAGTTGACTTTGTTCGGGGGGACAATGTCGCTTTTCATACCGGCCCTCCCGGAGCGCGGCCCCCCCGGCGCCTCCCGCCCCACTGCAGCTCCCGGGGTCCCCGCGATGCCCGTGGGTGCCAGTGGCAAATTCTGCGCTGTGCTGCTGGTCCTGCTGCAGCACATCACGAGCCCAATGCGAGTGTTGATGCTGCCACGCACCATGGAAGCCCTGCCTGCATCCCGCTGCCCCCCACCCTCCTGCCCGACCCCCACACTCACAGCTTCTCCAGAGCCCGCAGCCCGAAGAAAGAGCCGTTCTCCAGCACCGTGATCTTGTTGTTGCTCAGCAGCCTGTGGGAAGAGCAGAGGGAGAGGGGCAGCCGCGTTACCTGACCTGCCACAGATCCCCAGCCGCGCCCTGGTGACCCAGGAGCGGGAGGGGAGTGAGGACAGGCAGACCCCCACAAGACGCCACTGCCCCGGCTGTGGAGACCTCTCAGGGACAGGCTTGCACGGCCAGGTGGGAGCATGGAATGCCATGGCCGTGTTGGGACGCTCTGCACGGTCTGCATGCCCTGGACCACATGGACTGACTGCCACGGGATCCCCGTGCTGGCTCTTGCTGCAAGGAGTCACCCGTGCAGGAGACGACCCCCGCCCCAGCACCAAGAGGGCGCCCCAAGGATCTGCAGCGAGGAGGGGACCCCCAGCTCCTCATGGCATTGTGGCCATCCCAGGAGCCTCCCAGCAATGAGATTTTATCCCAAAATGAACAGCTTTGCTGACCAAAGGGCCCCTTGTGGGGTGACGGGAGAGGACGGAGGGCACCAGCACGCGACGATTCAGCCAGCAGCTCATTAAAGCTCATCAGCGCAATTAGCAGAGCCAGACCCGGCTCTCGGGGACCAGCGTTGCCTCCCCGGAGCTCCCGAGCGGCCGCGTGGGCACCGGCGACGCCAGCGCCGGCAAAGCGACCCGGAGACGGAGCGGGGGCAGGCGGCAGCCGGGCCGGGAGGGCATCCTGGAGCCCCGGCCGGGGGGAGCCGCGGGAAAAAAGGGCTCATTGAGGGCCGGGCCGGGGCTGTTTACACACGGGCGGGCTCGGCGGCCGGGCTGAATGGCCGCTGTGTGCTGCGGCCCGGCCCCTCCGGACGCGCTGCCCGCGGAGCCGCCGCCGCGCTCGGCTCGGGGCAGGACCGGGACCGGGACCTGCAGCCCCCCGCAGGCTGGGAGGGAGGGAAGGGCCGGGGTCTGGCAGCGCAGCCCCCGCATCCTGTGCTAATGAGGAGCCGCCACCGGGCACCGGCGCGTCCGCGGGGCCCTCGACCCGGCCGGCGGGGAGCGGAAACGTCCGGCGGCCCCGGCAGCTGCAAATTGCTTCCACACGCCGGCGGCCGGAGCTGCCACGGCCAGGGCCACGTCTGACCCTCTCCTCCCTGCCGGGACCACTCTTTGCCAGGGCTCGGCTCGCCCCAGCAGCGAGCACCGGTGCCGGCTCAGCCCAGGACCCTTCTCAGAGCAGGGGACAGCTTCCAGGGATGTGCCCATCGCTCCTGGCACAGCCCCAGCAGCCCGTGGCGCGCCCCAATTCCCCGCCAAGGCATCGGTGGGGGCTGTTGCTCAAGGCCGTGCTGGCCCCAAGGGCTCCAAGAGGTTTTCATTCCAGCGGCTGGAGATTTCACAGCCCGCAGCACGGGCTGTGCTGGGGGATGCAGCCGTGGCCGTGCTCCAGCGCGGTGGCAGAGCCGGGAGGGCCGGAGCACCGGACCCGCACCGCACTGGGGACGCGGCTGAGCCCCGGGGCTGCTCGCTCTCCTCAGGGCCCCGGGACCATCTGCACCTCTGCCGTAACACCACAGCTCCTGCCTCAAAAGGCAACGCTCCCGGCTTCCAGCAGGACCGGCTGCCCCTGTGATCTGCAGCCGGCGACACCTTCCCCGGGGTACCTCGGCCGAGGGCAAAGCCACCCCTGGAACCCCGCCAGAAAAAGGCCGGGACCCCGCACGGCTCAGGACACCCTGAGCTGCGGGTGCTGCCCAGGTCTGTCCTTTCTCAAGGAGAAGAGATCCTTGACTAAAAGGAGGGGTTGGCACAAAAAGGCTGTGCTGGCAGTGACAGTTTGCCCAAAACCTTTCTTCCCAGTAAAACTCTTCCTGGGTAGGGATCCTGGCTCTTTTCTTCCCTGTCCCACAGAAGCCATCTGAGTCGCACTGCCCAGTTACAGCCCACATCTTCCAACACGGGTTTGTTTTGTTTTCTCTAGCTTCATGGATATTATGTTCCAAATTGTTTTCTGTTTGGGGTTTTTTTGTTGTTTTTTTTTTCCACAGGAAGTTCTCATCAGGCTCCACGGCACTTTCCATTCCCACACGTCCACAGGCAGCAGAGCCGTGTGTGGGTCCTTGGCACTGTCCCCTTACAGGATATTAACTGAGAACCCCCAAAATACAATGGGTGTGCCCACGAGGCCACCCCAGCCCAGCACGCGGGGGTCACGGGCCAGCAGCCCCTGAGCCACGCTGGGGGCCCAGCTGTCGGCACGTGGGGATGGACCCGGAGCCCCAGCTGCATTTCAAACCCCGAGAGCTGCCCCTGGGAGGAGGGATCAGCTGGGGGGGAAGGGGATGGAGGGCTGTGAGCCAACCCACTGCCCCCAGCTCACTGAGGCCAAGCAGCTGTCGGCGGGCTGGGAGATCTGGGCAGGGGTTGCAGTGGTTTCCCATATGCTCACCGAGGCCTGGAGGTGCAGAGGGGACCCGGTGCCCTCACATCCCACCCATCTGCAGGCTTGGCAGGCCACGGAAACAGAGCTGTGGCCTTTGGAGCTGTTCCTCAGCTCCAGCCCAGGCTGGGGCCCCTCAGCTCAGCAGGAGCAACCCCCAGGCCAGGCTTGGAGCGTTGTGCCTGGTGGGAGGGCTGGGGATGCCTCCCACCAACCCAACCGTCTCCGTGCCACTCCAGGATCCTCCCGCCTGGAACGGCACCTCCATCCTGCCCGGTGCCCCGAGACCCTCCAGCCGCGCGGAGCGTGGGCGGGCGGGGGGCTCCTGCCGGGGACGGCCCCGCCACGGGGACAATAATCGGCTAATTGAGCGGTGGCTGGAAAAGTCCCGCTGGACAATGCGGGGATTAAGGACTGGAGCATGAAGTCAAACGGAAACGATGGGGGATGCGTGGTGGGGAGGGCGGGGGCAGCCCCAAGGAGCATCCTCCCATCCCGGGGGATCCAGGCCTGGAAGGGGTGCAGCATCCGTGCTCCAACCCCCCCGCGCCAGGGCTGTGGGGGCTCAGAGCCCGCGAGGCTGCCAGCAGGGAGATACAGATCCCTTCTTCTTGTTCTTCTCCTCTTTTTTCAT
The DNA here is from genome assembly GCA_013397775.1 of Eulacestoma nigropectus. Lineage (NCBI taxonomy): Eukaryota > Metazoa > Chordata > Aves > Passeriformes > Eulacestoma > Eulacestoma nigropectus. The sequence goes on from VZTE01001924.1 coordinate 58,334, forward strand.
CTCAAAAAGAGGAGCCAAAAGTGAAAAAAACAAGATTGTTTTTTCAAGCGTGCTGGAATCCACTTGGATAAATAACAGCTCCAGAAACTGGGCTGCTGAAACAATAAACTTCCTCTGGACCCAACCAAAAAAGGACGCGGGGAGACGGTGGCTCCCCAGCCCGGGCAGGGCAGGCAGCGGCGCGGGGGTTCCTGGGGGGGCCGCGGAGGGGGCGGGGGCCCGGCCCGGCTCTGCTCTCCAAGTGCGTTAATTCAAAGCATATGCCGGGAGCAGATACGGCACAGGCTGCGCCCCGAGCACGGCTCGCTGCTCTGCACAGGGATTTCGGGAAGAGCAAAGAGGGGCCCCGGGGCTGGCGAGAGGTGCTGAAGGCTCTGGCAGTGAGAAAGGCTCTGGGGGTGGCAGTATCAGGGGGGGGATGCAGCAACCTAGAGGGACCCCACAGAATCCCAGGGGGACTCTGCAGCATCCCAGAGGGACCCACAACATCCCAGGGGGGAACCCACATTCCAGGAAAGACCCCAAGGTTCCCAGGAGGAACCTTGCGTTCCAGGGGGAAGCTCCACAGCGTCCCAGAGGGGACCCCAAAGCGTCCCAGAGGGGACCTCACCTCTTCCAACCCAATGGGGCTGGAGAACCGAAGACCTGGCGGGGATCCTCCCCTCCCTGCTTTGTTTGGGTGCTCAGGGGCTCTTCCCCTCCCTGTGCCATGCCCGGGCGTTTCCTCCAGCCTCACGTCACACCGGGCTATTTCGGATGGTGAAAATTATTGTTCCAACCCTCGGCTTTTGTTAGCACAGGAAAAATAAGCCCCGGAGAGAGGGCGAAGCCTCCAGAGCCAGCCTGGGCCGGGATGCTCCAAATCACCAGGCAGCACCATGACCTGCAGCCTCTGGAAAAACCAAACCTGATGGAGCCGCAAGCCCAATGAACAACAAATAAAAAGCTGAAGAAGGCTTGAGAAAGAAACCATCTGCAGGGCCCAGGACAGAGCGGCCTTGGAGCGGGGAGTTCAAGTAGAACTGGAAATTGGTCATAAGTCAAAGCCCTCTATTCCCTGCAGACAATCTGTAATTTCAGTGCAATCAAGCTGTGCACATAAATGAGGCCTGTGCTGGGATTCCACATCTGGAAGAGGTTTGGGCTCCCGCCCGTGTGACAGTGGGGCTGGCCGAGGCTCTCCAGCCCTCGTTAGGGATATGGCGCTTTTTCCACCAGGCGATTAGCACAGGGGTCAGCTGGGGGGGATTAAAGCCTTGTTAATCCCTGTCTGCAGCACCCCGGCACCTCACAGCCACGCTGGAGGGACGGCCCCGAGAGGTGCCAAATCCCCTGGTCCTAACTGGAGCAGGATGCGGGGCTGGGGGCCACGCTGTGCCCAGGGCTGCACTGGTGCCAGTCCTGCCAAAACAGCCAGGCCACCTCTCCAGGGCCACGAGTCAGAGCGGGGCAACCACCCGAGGCTGGCACCCCTCCTTCCTCCCCGCAGGGAGCTGGGCACAGGAACCCACCTGGGTGTGAACTGGGGCGGGTGTTGGAGAGCACACGGAGTGTAAGCCCTGCTGGGGCTGCGGGGGGGTGTGAGCATCACCCCCTCCCCAGACCCACAGCCACCCCTGGAGGTCCCTGCGAGGGGCCGAGGGAAGAGGAAGGAGACACAGCTCAGCAGACACTCCCCATCAGACACCGACACGTCCCCTGGGACTCTGGGACCATGGCCGATCCCAGCAGCGGCTGCAGGGCAGGTCCCTGGGGCCACAGGCATCCCTCATCCCTTGTCCTTTGTCCCCCATCCCTGCTCTGCCCGTCCCGGGCTGCGCTGCCAGCGCGCGTTTCTCAGGCGCGGGGGGTAAATGCGCAGCAGCTGCCGCGGAGGCAGCGCAGGATTCCTCAGCACAGGCCTAATAATTAAAGATAAATAAAGCGAGAGTGTGGGAAAAAGCCAAATGAGCGGCGGGATGAGGGACCCACAGGGTGACAGACCTCCTCCAGCCACTGAAGCTTCTCTGGCCGCCCGCCTGGCCGCAGCCGCTGCCTGGACAGCTGGACCTGCGGCCGGGCCAGGGTCCCTCCCCCCCGGCGGCTGCTGGGAAGAGCCTCCCCCCTGCACAGCACTCAGGCACTCCCGATTCCAGGCTGGGCCGGATGAGCGCTGGAACACGGCTCTGCTTTGAAGCGTTACTGCCCCAAACACATTTCCTGCAGCAGGGGCAACAGCAGTGCTGAGCACCCCGGGGCACAGAGGGAACCTGAGCACCCCGGGGCACGCGTAGGAGCCCTGCTCAGACCCAGCTCACCCGCAGAATTCAAGATTCGGCTGTCCCCAGCAGGACGTCCCCAAGGCACGTGCAGCCCTTGCCACATTCCCGGGCCCCTCCACTCCCTGCCCGCACCCCAGTGGCTCCAGGAGACGCTCCCAAAGTCGGAGCCTCTGGTTTTGATTGTTCCATCTGGAAAGGGTTTGGAATAAATCATGTTTACTGCGCGAGAGCAGAGCCAGGGTCACCGCATATTTGTAGGTTTCTGCCTACGCCTGTAGGTTTCGTGTCACGTTTTAGTGGGATCGTGTAACGCCCTAATGCTTCTGCACGGTCATCCCGGCCCCTCCGAGGGGGCCCTCAGCACAGCGCCCACTGGGAACAGCTGGGGAGGGCACTGGAGCAGGCAGGGGATGGGATGCTTTTCCCAAACACAAACTGACAAAGGATTGAACATCCCTGCGAGTGTTTGCGAGGGGTTGACATACGAGGAAGGGCCACACGAGGGAAGGCGTGAAGAGCAAAGCTCACGAGTGTGATGGAGAGCCCCGCTGTCACCTGCCTGAGGCCCCCCAGTGTCCCCTGCCGAGGGAAGCCCAGGACACCCCTCAGTGCTGCTGTTCTGGGACAATTTATGCTTTTAACGTGGCCGTTGCACTCAGCCCCTGCTCATGGCACCACCCTGTAGCCCCGGCTGTTCCACGGCCACGCTCCCCACGGGGACAGTGGGGCCAGCAGGGTCACCTTCGCTGCCACCACCACCCCAAAGCAGAGCAGCGGCAACACGACCCAGCGGGTTCGAGCACGCGAGAGCAGACAGGACGAGGCAGCCCCCGACCCCAATCCTCTGCAGCGTCCGAGCAAACCCACCCGAGGAGGGGAAGGTGGGAGCCACGACCATGGGCAGGCAGCACAGCCACCCCGGCGGGACAACACTCCGGGAGAAAGCGGCGTTCCCCCGGCTGCAGCGCTGCCAGCCCAGCCTCCAATCCAGATTTTAATTCAAACATCTCCTCTGGAGTTATAAATAAACCCTGCAGCGAGCAGCGCGCGGCTGCCAGCTCCAGCCGAACCCCAACCCCCGGCACGGGGGCCGCGAGGCAGAGGAGCCTTCGCGGATCAAGCAGCGGCTTTAGACCCTTCGCACAAACCCCAAACCCATTAACCGCTCCTGATCGCTGCTCAGTAAATATTTCCAGGGACAACAGTCACTTTCAAACAAAAACATGTTCCCCAGCACTCAGAAACGCTGCGGAGGGAAGCAGGAGACAGAGCCCGTTTCCTGGATTTCCAGCTCACGTCCGCACCAGCCCCGCGCTGCCGCCGCGCCGTGGGGACAGCGGGGTCCCCTCGGCAGTCCAGAGCCACGACACCCCTTTAACGCGATTTGAGCCACGCTACGAAGCACCGAGCGACGCTTTCGCTGCTGCAGAGTCGCTTACTGAGAGAAAAAAGCAACTTCGTCGCGCTCCCGACCCCACGGGGCTTCACCCCCGGTCCCCTGTGCCCGGTTCCCGTGTCCCCGCCAGCACCTGCCCGGCACGGGGCGATCCGGGGGTCCCCAGCCGCGCAGCTCCAGCACGGAGAGGGCTCAGCGCGACCCACGCGTGGGCTCCCGTCCCGCTCAGGGGGCCCCGGGGCAGCAGCGCCCGGCCGGGCCGGAGGGAGATGCCCGGGGAGATGCCGGGGGCAGGGGGGATGCGCGGGGCCGGGTGCGATGCCCGGGACGGTGCCGGTCGCGGTACTCACAGCGTGACGGTGCCCTCGGGCAGCAGGCGCGGCTCGGGCGGCGCGGGGAGC
>VZTE01001924.1:71242-82930 GCA_013397775.1 Eulacestoma nigropectus
GCCATGTTGGGAAGGTCGCGGGCGCCATGGCGGCCCCGGGGGCACAGCGGGGCCCGGCCGGGGCCTCCCCCGTTCTCCGGGTTTTGGTGACAAATCCAAATCATTCCGTGTCCTGAGTAACGGGCGCGAACGCTGCCACTCAGCCCACCCGGCTGTTCCAGTCCCGACCACCCTCCACGCCTACCCCCACTAATTAGGTGGACTGCATGAGGAGCAGTCTCCCAAGGGTGTGAATTTCAATTATTTCGGGGAAAAAAAGCCTCATAAAAACAAGGCAGGGAACAGCGCTTGTCCTGCAGGCCCAGCGTGAGCGGTGGGGAGCGTAGGGGAGCGCTTGGAGCGTGGCCACAGAGCCCGAGAGCAGCTGGAGGGGCCGGGACAATGCCCGGCTTTATCGCGGCCACTGCGAGGGGAAGAATGGGAAACTGCCAGCTGGAACCCATTAACTCAAATATTTGTCTTAATGTGCACAACTTCACCGTCCCTCTGCAGATTCAGTGTTTACACAGCTGGGTAAAAACACCCAGAAGGTTCCTGCCCTTTGTCTGGTAAAACATGACAAGGATTTTCTGCAAACTTTACCAAATCCGAGGTGTTTGCTGCTCCCGTCTCGTTCCTGGGTTTTTCACTCACTCCACAGCAAAGCAGGGGCTGGCAGACGTGGGATTCCTTGGACACGGACCCTTCTTCTTCCACTGTCCTCCTCCTCCTCCTCCCTGGAAAGGGAGAACCAGCCCGTGCAGGGGCACAGCACCGACCCCCAGCTCCCCGCTCCCACCGCCAGCCTCGGCGCTCCCTCTGGAAAATCTTCCCCTGCAAATACAACTGCACGTGATGTTGAAGCTCATCCACAAACCCTGATATTAAAGATGGAAGATTCTAAAATTGAAGGCCATTTTATTGTCATAGCAAATACGAAAATAAAAAGGCTTTGAATTCAGTACACAAGATCAAAGACTGCACTGGCAGAGCATTTCTGTGCTCCCCACAGCCAGCCCCAGGTATCAGCAGTGCCACAAACCTCTGTTCCCTTTGCTATAGAGTGGGTTTAAAGTTTAGATCTTCACCTCAAGATTAGAGAAACAGGACAACTTGCCTGTTAAAGAGACAGAGGGAATAATGGTTTACATGGAGAGACGGATCCACTCTGGAAAATTCAGGACATTTTACAGAGTGAAGAAACCTGAATGAAGACACAACAGACTTTGGCTTGTGAAGACTGATACACTCTCAACTTTGCTTTTGCACTCTTAGTACAATTTAACTAAATTACACTAATACTTTAGCAGTCGGGGTTTTAATTAAAAAAAAAAATCATTAAGAGCTCTTTATCCCAAACTATTTTCTTGCTGTGAAATCACACATAAAAAAATGCCTTTATAATACCACTCTGGCTGGGTCCTTTCATTAGTGAAAAATACTTGTGTAAAAGGAGGTGTTAGTTGCTGATGGAAACCTCGAGCACAAACGTAGAATAATCTCAAATGAGCTCATTCTCACTGCTGAACTTCTGCTATTCCCTGTTACATTCTCCCTGCACAGACCTATTTATGAGTCAGGAATATCACAGCCCCTCTGGGGATGTTGTTGTAGACTACTGTGGGTCTGATGGAGGTCTGGAGGTGGGACTTCCCTTAGCTCCTATTTTCCAAGAAATACGAAGAGGATGGGACTTTCCTCCAGCAGAAACTGATACTTAATTTCTATTTCTCATTTTCAAGCATCAACAGGGAAGAGAAAACGGCTGTAAAAACCCTGGAGCCAGCAGCCGAGATTCATCCGAGCTCTCTTAGTGTAACGCAGATCGATGAAGATTTAAACACTGAAGAGTGAGACCAGGGGTAGGGGGGAGCAAGAATTCGGGGCACGAGCCTGTAAAAGCGCCAGGCTGGTCTCTGACAGCGAGCACTGGCACCATCTCAGATGAGGATATCGGCCTCAAATTATATCAGCAATTAATCACCAGCCTCTGCTGCCAAATGCAGATGGATTAGGCAGGGAAAAAAAAAAATCTTCTCTCTACGCCTGAACTTTTATCTTCAAATTTTGCATGTGTGGAAAACAAAGCCCTGTTTCCTCCTTGCATCTGGGATGTGAGGAACTCCAGCTCTCTGGAGGGGAAGGTACATTGTTCTGAGAGAAAAAGGGGAATCCACCTTTGGGTACTGCAGGAAGAGCTGCTTCTCTCTGCCCCGCGACCTTTCAGGGTCACGGTTGGTCCTTGGCCAGTGCTAAATCTTCCTTCCACAAGGTCCATTCAGACCCAATCCCCCAGGAGCTCATTTCTGCTCATTTCAGCTCGCCTGAAGCTCCTTTTTCTAGTCAGACACTGTAAACACTGCGATCCAGTCGCTCCTGCAGAGCAGATAACGAGCTGAAAAACCGTCTGGTCACTCCAGCAGCTCCTCCCCAGCAAGGCCTTTCGTAGAGTCAGGGTCCCTGAGACAAAAATTCTTTCCTCCCTGGTTTTCTATGACTGTGACAATTTCCACGCCTGCAAGCTCATTTCAGTAAAAATCCCACCCAGCTCTGCACTCCAGGACGCTGCCCCCGCCCTCCCCCAGCAGCTGAACTGCTGGGAAAAAGCTCTCCCGCGCCCTACAGAAACATGACAAATGCAAAACAAAGCAGCGTTAGGACACAGAAAATGAAGAGTTTGGGTCACTCCCTGCGTGACTTGTGGTCTAAGGCTTCGATCCCCGCGGTGAGTGGGAACCTGCAGGATTCCAGCTGAGCCCCTGTCCCTCACAGGGCCACCTCACGTGGGCTCAGCAGCCACCTGCCACTGGCCCCAGCCTCGAGCAGCCGCTTGTAGTGTACAAAATCTAGCACCTCATTTTCAAAGGGGATTGAAATAAAGTACTTGGAATTTTCAGCAAGAAAAAAACCCAAAACAAGTTGTAGCAGCAATTCCCCTCCCTCCAAAACCTCAACATTTCTTTACCTGCAACTGCTATGAAACACCTCAATCCCAAATTAGGTTCCCATCCAGCTGATAGCCCTGACAGCCTCTCCCAAATCCTTGGTCTGTGTGACCAAGAGCTGGGGAGGTGCAGCTACAGAACATACCTGGAGCTTAGAAATTACCAGAAAACCCACCCCATAAATACCAAAGTCCTTGTGTCCAATTGTCATACAAAAGATTGAAAGGATTAAATCTGATTCATCTCTTTCAGCGCAGGAAAGGGGGAAAACAAAAAGGAATTTCCCAGTTCGTGATTTTTTGATATAAAATGAATAGAAATCTTTCTTTTCAGATGATGTTATGAAGTAGTTTTGTGTCCTCGCTCGTTCCTGCCCCGTCCTCGTCTTGGATTCCTTCTGCCAGTCCCTCTGCAGATTTGCTCTGGCTCCCTGCAGAGTCCATGAACATGTTGGGAATATCTTTGCCAAAGTAGATCTTGCTGTTGGCTGCGATTGCCTTGTACTTCATCAGTTGCAAGTACTCGGGAGTTAACTTGAGCTGCACGGAGAGAAAAGGGGTCACCACAGCTCGGATCCGGGAAAAAGAAATTCCTGCCACGAGCACACGAGGCACATACTTTCCACAAGCCCAGCAGGCATGGCCAGCCCTCCACAGGGAAAACACGGAGTGCCCAGAGCCAGGCTCTCCTTCAGCAGGGCTGAGAGCAGCTCTAAATCCCAGTGACTAAATGGCAAAATGAGAAGTGATGGGAGCAGCTGGGGAAACGCTCAATCCAAACGTGATGGAGATGCTCAAGAGCACATCACTCACTGCAGCCCTTGCAACGAGGGCTACTGAGGAGGGAAATATCCCTGGCTGTTTTCCAGGGAGCAGATCCACGAGTGGGTCTGGGTGAGAGGAGCTCATTCGTCCAGGATAATGACATTAGCACAGAGAGGACAGAACAACTGGCACAAAACCTGTGCACAAGCACCCAGCCCTCTGCCCCTTCTCACCGGCCACCACAGAACTGAAACTCTTCCTGCTGGGATGTCGTGGGAGCTTGCTGTGGGCAGGAACACACCCGGCAATTCTATCCACGTCATTTTTCTGTTTCCAGGTTGGACTTTTTGTTGTTTTTACTTTTGCAGTACTGGGGCTCTTCCAGGGTGTCTGAGATCAACTCCATTTGTTCTTTCCTGCACTGTGGTTTATTCTACCCCTGCCTGTCACCCCGGAGACCTCCCTGCTCCCATTGCCTGCCAGCTTGAGACTGGAATGAAACCACATTTCTCATCACAACAGCGTGAAAGGGCAACACTGAAACTGATATTCCATCTCCACAGAGAGCCACGGCCCCGTGAGCACCTGGCAGAGCAGAGATTTCACATACCCTGACACTGGTCTGTCCAGAGAACAAAATGAACTTGCAAATAAGGATCTAATTGTTTCAGTCAGATGAAAGCTTTGCTGAGAGGAGACAGCCTTGTTGTGCTTTTTGACTTAAAACAACCATCACTGCCTGCTCTTGTGCTGAGTATTTCCCTGCAGCCTGATGCCAGGGGCCTCCTCTGAGGCAGCACAAAGGAAAGCACAGTACCTTGTTGGCCTCAGCCACCTTCATTGCAGTGTAACACTCAGCATCAGCTCTCGCCTTCTCTCGTGCAAGAAATGCAGCATCTGGAAGCAAACACATGCTCTGAGCCACGCTTTTATTTCCAGCCACGTTAGCACCATTTGCAGCTGGAAACTCTTTAGAAAGTGGCCAGCGCCACATCTAAGCTACACGGGGTACAACAAGGGGAAGAGGGAACAAAACGGGAAACCCAGAAATGGGAGCTCAATTTACAGCTAAATGGCTGCAGGACGAGAGCATTAATAACTGAACTGCATCTGCAAGTGCAGAGCTCAAAGAATTTCACAAACATCAGGGTTTGATTATCCCCATCACGTGGGCCGAGCTCAGCCTTTCTTCTCGAGCCAGGGCTGACTCTCGTGCTGAAACGCAGCAACTGCTCTCCTGCAGATGTGGGATTTACCCACAGCCTTTGCCCAGGACTCCAGGAACAGCCTGAGCAGCCCAGCAGACTCTCTGCAGATGAGGTCTGTGCCTGTTGATGCGATTCCCAGATGGGATTTGGTCTGGGATACGCAGATGAAGGTTCTGGCACGCAGAGCAGGGGATTTTAACCTTTGCAGGCCCTTGGACAGATGCTGGAGAGCTTTTCTCTGCTGTGTTCAACAATTGCTCAAAGGCTCTGATTCTGTGGAGGCTGAAATCCCTGACTCCTGGCAGGGACACTCAAGGGAAGAAACGCCCTTTCTGTCCTGCACTCCTTTTTCCCCTCTGGCTCTGTATCCATGCAGCGATAATGACGGGTACCAGGCCACCACGTTGAGGCTACAGTGAGTGCACTCCTGCCCCTCTCCTGACATTCCTCCCGAGGCATGGAGCCACACGATTGCAGCATGTCAGTCTGGGTTTGAGAGCTGCACAGCTGCACTAACCGTTTGTTTACTTCCCCTGGCAGGGAGTCTTGTGAGCTGCTGCACTTAAAAGATCGTGTAAACAGCTGGATGGTCTGGCCCACAGCTTCCTCTCTTTTGGCTAAAAGGAGAGGTTGGTCCCAGTCACAGACACCAGGAAAAAAGAGGGAGGCAGGAATCCTCTGTCAGCACAGACCCGACTGAGGGGCTGACACCTGCTGACACAGTTATAGGAAATAAACCCCATTGTATTCCTGCAAAGAACTTCTTAATGAGAAGCTGATGATCTGTAAAACTCTTAATTGGCTCCTCAGTGGCTTCTGCAAAGCTTGTCAGGGCCTATAATGAATGTAAGGGGGAAAAAGGCCTTGCCACTCCCGAGCTGGAATTGCAGAGCCCTCTCCACGCCCTGGAGTTTCCTCGACAAAGCGTTTTATCAGATGGGCGAGGGAACACCTCAAGTTCAAACTCCTACGAAGATCACCTTGAGAAAGGGAGTTTCAAGCACAGCCTGCAAAGAAATTCTCGTTCCTGCCTCTGGTCAGGAACTTCACCCCTGTGAATGTCAGCCTGGATTGAAGAACACAGCCAACACTCACTTCAAGGACTCCCTGGTGAACTGCTTCAGGCATTACCTGCCGGAAAGCTCAGCCCCCACTCACCTTCGATCTCTGAAATTCGCTTCTCTGTTTCCTTTTCCATCACTTTCTGTCCGTAAGTTATTTCAGCAACTTGTGCAATCTTTTCTGCCTCTGAAATGAAAACAAGAATACGCCCACACTGTCATCACACATCTTCCTAACGCTGGAAGCAGCCTCACCTTGGAAAATCCTCACTCATCACCCACTTCAGGTGGAAATAAACGGTGGGAAGAATTTCCAGCCCGCAGAAAACAAAGCTGGAACCCGCCTGAAAAACTCCTGAGTTTCTCTGGGAGTTTCAGATCAGAGAAGGTCCCAAGGTGAACCAGTGCATCCCTCCCTCCCTCCCTGGGATCTGGGGTCTCTCTGCTGCTCCCTCTCCCAGCCCAGCCATACAGACCGATCAGGGCTTTCTTCCTCTCCGTCTCTGCCTCCTTCTCCACCACCTTCTGCTTCTGCGCCGCGATCAGCAGCTTCGTCTTCTCACTCTCCCTGGGGAGCAGGAGAAACCAGTTAAAACCAGGAGCTCACTGGTGTGGGATTCACTCCACATCCCCAGCACCAGCTGCTGGCTCTCCCCTCCTTCCAGCACCTTCCAGGGCAGGTGGGATCAGCAGTGTGAGGGCAGGTACCTGCAAAGAGCTTTTTGCCTAAACCAAAGCATTCTTTCCTCCCCTCCATAGCAGGAGGATTTTCCAGTGAGTCCCTGTGACACACTGCCCTAGTGCCTTTTCTACCTTACCAGTTTCTACTTACATTAATGAGTTTTTAAAGTGTGAACATAAATAAAAAACTCTGCTCCTGCTCCCAGCCAGGGAAGAGACACTGGAACTGAGTCTCTCTCAGCATGTCCTGCTGTATTTACAGCAACAGAACACAGGCTGATCTGGGGCCTCCTGCCATGACCACACCACACGGGATTCACCACAAGCCCCAAAGGTGACAGGCAATGCCAGGCAAGCAGAATGGATGAGAGGGATCCCATCCTGGCTGCACAGAGTGCTCAGCGTGCTCAGGGAGCACGGGCACGTCTGACTGACCAAGTGCAGGAGAAGGCAGCTGGCTCGGGGCCTTGCAAAGGGATCAGCATGGCAAGTGCTGCCAAAGAAAGTTATTTCAACGCTTTGCAAGTCTTCAGCCTGTTGAATCAACAGTTTCTCCATCCCGGTCAAACACCAGGATTAGTGCTGAAATCCATCCCTCTGCCACTCACCCACCGCTCCGGGAGGGCTCTGGAACACAGGGCCAGTGCCCAGGAGAAGGAGCCCCGGGGCAAAGCATTCCTGTGAGAGGGCCCTGCCAGCCCAGCCAGGGCTCAGTGCTGCTCCTCTGCACCCCTTCCCGAGGGGCAGCACGAGGCCGGGAGCCCAGGGCACCGCCACCCCCAGATCCCGAGGTACTCTGCCCTTCTGGATCCTTCTGGGAGCACAAAGGCACTTACATGAGCTCGTAATTCCTCCGGATTGCTTCAGGGATGTTTGGCTTTGTGACTCGAACTGCCTGGAGAGAGGGAGACAGAAGAGAACATGGGCCAGCAGCCAAGTGGCCCCTGGGACTGCAGGGGTGGCACTTGGGGCAGGCTCTGCCACCAGAGCTGCACAAACTGTGACCAGGCCCAAAATCCACAGAGAAACAGCACAGAAGGATCTCCTGACATGACAGAGACTGTAACCTGGGCAAACCAGCACCCAGAGCAACTCCAGGAGAAACTTAGCACATCAAAACCATGAGGAGACAGGAAGGACACTGTTCCCACTCGTCAGGTTAAATGAAATCTGTGTTGTAAAGCAATTTCCTGAACAAATCTCAGTTTCTTGTTTCCTTTTAGCCCTTCCCCCTCTTCACAACCTGCACCTTCGGTATCTCAATCAAATCCTGATTACCTGGATAATTAATCCGGGGGCCATCGTGGTTAGGTCTTGCTGCAAGGCCAGTTTAAGGTTTTCATCAATTTGATCTGATTGGGGGAAAAAGAGAAGGGAGTGAAACATCCCCCAGGGCAGTCTGCTGTCAGCACCCAGAGTGAGCTGGGAGGGCTCACATTTCTTATTCCTGGAAAGCACAAATGGGAGTTGGATGTGGAAGTGCTGGGCTGACCCCGAGGCAGGTTCCCAGCTCTCCCAGCAACAACCAGCACCAACCCTTGGGACACACCACAGGAACGTGGCAGGCACGAAAGGAAACCCCTCAGTTTCCCAAAACCTGCGGTTTGGAATCTTCCTGAGCCAGATACAGCCTCTTTTGGGCAAGGAGTCTGTGCCTAAACCCCTTCCCCACTGAACTTCCCAACTAGATCCTGAAGGAACGTGGTAAATCCTGACCGATTGTGACCTGCACCTGTGCCAGCAGGACACAAAGCAAACGGAAAGGCAGGAATGGGAAATGGCAGCATCAGTTACTTTAACAGGCTGCAAAAATCATCACTAATGTCCCTCTGGCTCAAGGAGCCCCAGAACTCCAGCGTAGCTGAGGGTTTCAAAAGGAAACACAACCTAAAACCCTGCTCTGATGAAAGCTCCAAGGAGGGCAGCGCTTCCAGCTGGGGCCTGCTGGGAAGTGCAGAGGGAAAATCAAACTGTAACGGCCTGAAGAGGGATCACATCACACTCCTGGGTTGTTTGCTTTGGTCCCAGTTTCCTGTCTGGAACTCAGGCTCCTAACGAAGCCCAGCCAGGAGTTTGGGAAGCAGCTGTTATCAGTTCCCTGCACCTGCTGGCAGACGTGGGGGCAGAGGGCGACGTGAGGCCGCCCGAAGGGGCTGTGCCCCACTGCAGAGCCCGAGCCAGAGCCAGCCAGCTCAGACCAGCAGTCCCAGGGCAGTTTGTACAAGTTCCTTCTGTGCAGAGCGGGTGCTCTCAGCCCGTTTCAAGCAGCCGTCAGCAGCAGCTGCCGACATCTGGAGACTCCACGGGCCAGGAACCCGCCCAGCGCCAGCAGGAACTGGGAACTGGGGGGGTCCGAGCCCCAGGCCTGCAGCCGGTGTGGGAAGGGGGAAGCCAGGCTGAGCAGAGAGCAGGAGTCTGCGAACACCTCGTGCTCTCCCAGGCACAAATCCCGCCCCGCTGCGCTCCCACACCATCCCCGGCAGCTCTGTGCCCACGGCCAGCGCTGCCGAGTGCCGAAAGGCTGCGAGGATTTCCTGTCAGCCCAGAGCCAGAAACAAAACACTCAGCACTGGCAGCCACTGGATGAATTCTACCAAGAAACCACAACTTTTCCTCAGCCTCTCCTGCCGTGTGTCTCCCAGGATCCCTGCTGGGAAGGTCAGCAGGCTCCTGCCAACTCTCCTGGGTTGTGGGCACTGCAGCCATGGGCAGGGCCCAGAGCTCATCGAACCCTCTGGCCAGGGAGTGCTTGCTCAGACTTTCTGTAACAGCCGAGAGCCACAGCCTGGCTTTCCCATCTGGATTAGAGAATCCTGTGACTGACTCAATCACAGAGGGATTGCCACAGAATTCCTGCTCCCTTCCCTACAGGGAGGCTACTGGCAGGGCTGGGGCTGGAGTTTATTGTTACAGCATATTGAAGCGCTCAGCTCCAAAAGATAACAGGGATGAACGATGGCAGCTGGATAACAACCCTGATTCCCAGCAGAGCAAACACGGGATTAATGGATAAAAGCCCATCAGCTGGGGGTTCTGCACCAACAGCCCATGGGGAGAACCCTCAGAAGCACCAGGCCCAGGGGCAGCTCACCAAACAGCTCGATGTAAACCTCCTGCAGCGTGTGGACGCTGCAGAACTGGTTCAGCTCGTGGTGGATCTTGTTGAAGATGAGAGCCTTGTCGTAGTCAGCCGTGTAGTTCTTCACGATGTCGTACACTGGGAGAGCAGAGAGCGCGGGCACGGAGCGGGGGGGAAGGAAGGGAAGCAGGGAAAGGAGGCTGAGCACCCTCAGGGAAAACCTCGGAGCTCAGCCCCAGCGCAGGGGCTGCGGAGTGAGGGACCCCCCTCGCCCTCACACCCTCTGGTCAGGGCAGGTTTATGCACTGCTGGTATTCTGTGACACCTCCACCAGTATCTGTCCCCTGCTCCGTCAACAGAAGGGCTGGAAGCACCCCCAGGCCTCAGGCTGTGCTGGGGCTGCACACGCACACAGAGCTCCCTGCTGAGCCAGGCACTCCAGCGCTGAACACAAAGGATTCGGGAAAAGGCTGCAGGGGTCCTTCTCCCCGGGCTCCAGAGGAGCCTTTGCTCACAGCGCCCTCGGCTCCCCCTGCTCACCCCCTTGTCCCACCTGATGCTGCACAAAGCTCGGGGGGCTGGGATAACGCAGACGAGAAAGGCAAGAAACAATAAACACCCCAAATTCCCGGGAGAGCGGGGTCAGAGGCGACACCCGGAGCTCAGGGCTCTGCCGGGTGCTCGGGGCACACCTGTGGCACAGCCTGGCTCCAACCGAACCCAGCCACAACCTCCTCACCTCCCGTCACCGCAGCACAACCCCCGGGGTGTGGCCGGGGCGGGACTCGTGACTCACCCGCGCTCTGGATGAGGAAATTCACCACCTCGATCCTGTCGAAATAAATCATCACTCCTCCACTGCCAAGGGAGAAAAGCAGAAAAGCGATGTTTGCTGGAGGCTGGGTTTGCTCCGGCGGTGGGATGAGGGTGGGATCCACCCCAGGCTGCTCAGCACCTCCCCAGGACCCCCCCAGCCCCTGGGGAGGGTGGCACAGACACAGCCCCGGGTGGGCTCAGCCCTGGGGAGGCCTTGCAGAGCCTCCCAGTGACCCCAGTTTGGGGGCTGCAGAAATTTCAGTCTCTGAGGAGCTTCCAGCCGGGATGAAGGGTGCGGGGGGGGTGTAAGAGCTGAACATCTCACCTGGTGCCACACGGGACATTCTTCACCTCGTCCGTCTGCAGCGTGGTCTGGAGGGGATGGAAGGAAAGAGGATTTAGAGAGGGATTTTCGCGGCACAAATCCTGCAGCCCGCGGGGCTCTGACACAGCCACGGCTCCCCGGGACCCTCCACAGCGGGAGCTGCACCCGCCTCGCTCGGTCCCTCCTTCAAGGCTCAGCGGGACCGTCCCGAGAGCCGCCTGTCGCCGGTACCGGGCACGGCCACACCCAGCCCCGAGTGACCACCCGGGCTCCCCCGGTGCCCGCCCCGCCCGGGCCCGGGCCCAGCAGCACCTGCACTGACTTGTAGGACGTGATGAAGGGCAGCATGAGGTGGAAGCCGGGCCCGCTGGTGGAGGTCAGCAACGCGCCGCCGCTGCGGAGGGAACGGGAGTCGGGGAGGGAGAGAGAGAGAGAGAGAACCGTGAGCGGCGGCTGGCCGGGCCCGGCTCTCTCGCCGCAGGGGGCCCCGCCGGGCCTATCTCACCGGTAGTAGACGCCGATGTGCCCCTCGTCGATCTTGTGCACGGCCGACAGGAGCGCGGCGGCCGCGACGCCGAGGGCGAGGGCGGCGATGGCGCCGAGCTGGGCCATGCCCGGCACCGGCGGCGGCACCGGCGGCGCGCCACTGACGTCATCACAGCGCGACCGCGCCGCCGCCGCCGCCAGAGGGCGATGGAGGCGCGGGGGATGCGGCGCCGGAGGTCGCGGGTTCGAGACCCGCCCGCGACCGCAGCGCGACCCCCCGTGGGGGTTTTGGGGGGCGGAGCCCCCCAGGACCCGCTCCCCGTCCAGGCGGCGGGGGCGGAGCG
>VZTE01001925.1:5282-20895 GCA_013397775.1 Eulacestoma nigropectus
CTGCTTCGGTTTTGAAAGTTTAAGGTCTCTTTTGTAACTCAATTTCGTCACAGCATCTACTCTTCTTTGAAGGTTTTGTTAAAGAAATGGCAAATGTTGATATTTGAACTGGATACGAGTCACCAATGCCTGTCCTCCTTGACTCTTCCAAGGTCACAGATAAATTGTTTCAGCCAGCTGCCTAGTACCTCAAAGGTGAAATTCATCAACCTTGGTGACTTTAAAAACAAGTAGACTCATAGAATGGTTTGGGCTGGAAGCTTAAAGATCATCTAGTGCCAACCCCCCTGCCCTGGTGTCCTTCCACTAGACCAGATTGTACAAATCCCTGTCCAGACCAGCCTTGAACACTTCCATGGACGGGACAGCTCCTCTGGGCAAACTGTTCCAGTGCCTCACAACCCTTACAGTAAAGAATTTCTTCCCAATATTGTAGAGGAAGATAAGATAGAACTGAGCTACAGGCTGCGGGACGTGCCTGCAGAACGCCACGGCAGCACAGAGAAGTTTGTCTCCGCCTGACCTTGGGGAGAAGAAACACCACAGGGCAGACACCCTAGGTGAGAGGAGAGCAGCCTGCTGGAGGAGTGAACAGCTCGTGATCACCCCCACATAAGGACATCAGGAAAGTGTGTTGCTGACGTGACAATGTGTGACGGTAGCTTAGTGAAAAATGCCATGTAAGGAAATATTGTGCCTTGAAGAATCGCATAAACCCAGCTTGTTTCTCACAATAAACATCTCAGTCTCAGTATCCCTGCCGGTCTGAGTCCTTGCAATCAGTCATCACATCACACTATCTAATCTAAATCACTTTGATGCCATTTCCCCTTGTCCTATCACTCCACACCCTTGTCAAAACTCCCTCTCCATCTCTCTTATAGCCCCTCTTGGTACTGGAAGGGGTTCTGAGGTCTCCCCAAAGCTTTTTCCACGCTGAACAATCACAACATTCTCAGCCTGTTGCCACAGGAGAGGTAAATTTACCTAAATCTTCTCTAACTTGCTCTTTTCCTACAGTCGGTGGAATAACCACGATAACTAATTTCAGTCAAGTAATGACTGAAAAACAAATTACACTCTTCTGCTGGAGTGTTGTTAGTGTATTGCCGCACACAGACACGAAAAACCACGCAGACCTCGCCAGGTGGGAAGCAAGAAAAAAAGAGCGGGGCGAGACCCCGAACTTTATTTTATATCTTCTTAAGAACCACCATGGATTGGAGGGAGAAATTACCACCCCTCAGTCACACTGGTCAAAGGAAAAATCCATCAATTGTCTCCGCCTAGGAGAATGGAATGAAAACAATAAAGTACAGATAACAAAACATGACCATGTTTACAGAAAGTGCGTGAGAACTTCTACTACAAAAGTAAAAACACAGAACAGCAGAAAAACCAGGGCGACAGTGTATCTTTTAATCGCCTGAGCAGTAAAACAACCCTTCCCTTTGTTATCTGCCTCAATACTACTATACTTACGGAACACTTTCCAGACACCATTTATCATTTTGACCCTGGTGACATCTGAATTTACTTTGTGCATCAAGGACATGACAACAGACTCTAGTGAGTCATATCCAAGGTCCATCTGGCCTATTATCCTATCTCTAGCCAAGGGCAATAGCAGATACTTAGGAAATAGCATAAGAACTGCGCAAGTGTATTTTAACTTTCTATCAGCATCTTGTGGCTGAGGAACATCCTGAAGAAGAGCTTGCATCCTTGCATGCAAAAGACCTCCAATGAATTTTCTTCATAATTGAAATGTATTTTTAACTTACACAATATTCCTCATTATAGCAAAGCACAGACTGTGAGAAATCATCTCCAGTCTCCTGCTGTCCATGAACCTATCCAATGTATTCTTACTAAATTATCAGTTTTCTCTTTCTGGTGCTTGATTATCCTGTGTTTTGTCAATTTGCACTTCTCTAAGATGTGCCAGCTCCTATACTTTCTTTATGCCTTTGAGCAGCAGAGTTAACCCAGCTTAAGTTTCCTTTGGGATGTTGACACTATTAGACTTCATGTGCTCTCTTGTGAAAGGTTTGAGTTTGATGAGGCATCATCTTCTATCTCTCCTTCTTCTTCTTCTCCCAAAGACCTGAGTGAAGAAAAATTGGGAAAATCAACAGTATTTATAATTGCCATTCAACACTGAAACAATACTATTTATTTGCCTTTGACAGTTACCTCCATGTAGAGCAGATGCCACTTTTTTCAGAATGAGAGGGTTTTGCGCTCAGATTGCATCTTTTAAATCACTGATGAAGCCACAGGACAAGAGACCAATCATTCCTGCAAGTGAAGGCAGTGGGTGCAGAACAGAGATACCTTGAATAAACTTAAGATATGCCAGCACAGGGTTTGACACCAATGAGGTCAACAGAGATTATTTATCCAATGAATAAAGAAGTTATTCCATATTTAACTCTATGATGCCATAAGAAGATACCAATGAGCGGCAAGCCAGTAGTGTAACACAGCGAGCAGAGGCTGAAGTGAAGCCATGTTTGGGGGGGATCAGATCCAGCTGTATCCACCAGCCTGAGTTCAAGTTCTTTCATAGGGGACATTTGTAGACACTTTCCTATCCTAGGATTTCCCTGAACACCCATAAAACAAAATAGAAATAAATAAATAGAAAGGATCATATTTTCTTATAATTAATTCTAAGACCTCACCAGAAATAAGCAAGCAAACCCCAAAACAGCATGTCTTTTCTTCATTGATGCAAATTATGTATTCCCTACATTAACTTTTTCCTTTCTATTATTCACTGCAGCTGTGTAGACTGCTAACTGGTGACATAAATATCTTCAAGCAGATGAAAGCCACTTAGCTGCACACGATATACTCTGGAAGGGAAAATGAAGGAAATTCCAGTAATGCTTTACAGACAGAGGTTGGGGTCCTACAGTTATCATTTTAAGGACGAGAGTTACCTGCTATGTTTTGCATTACGTCCCCTCACATCTGTGTGTGTATATGCAGGTATTACTAAATGGTAAGTTTATACACAAGTGCATGCATGCCAGCAAAAGCATGTGTGTACAGTTACTTATATTCTTATGTTATATAAATTCGTTATTTTATAATTGGAAATAAAGAAGTTGTGCACTTTTTTTTTTAATTTCAGGGTCTGAGTAATGTCCCTCCATGTGCACATTGTAGACACAGTTAGTGGAGTTTAGCCACCCTTACACTGGGATAAATCTGTACTAATTTGGATTGCCTAAGAGTTAGACATTATCAGTTATAGAGAAAGACAACTCCAGAAGACAAACTTCAAGAAGGTGGAATCATTTTTCACTGGAATGCTACATAGCCAACTTAATAGCTTGCTTAAATTGTATGTTTCACTTCAAGACAGTTAAAATGAGAGCAAACAAATCTTTTTTTGACAGCTATTTGCTGTTAGTCAGCTCTGGAAAGATCAGCGCAGTATGCAAATAACTGGATGAAAAAAATGACAACGCAGGGTAATACAACTTGTACTCTGGCAAAAAACCAGAGAAATCCAGGCAGAGATAGATTTCCAGTCTCCTTTAGTATGCAAAGTTGCATGCAATGCATGCAATGCCAGCTTTTCTTTGCATGTGACTGTTGCCACATCCATATTTAGGCAAGAGAGCAAAGAGGTCTGCAGGAAAGAATACCACTTTTGGTTTTAATGGGCATAAACGCTAACCAGCACAAGTGACTGGAGGTGTTAAACTGTACCCATTGCTGTTTGGCATCTTCAGACTTTTAGACTTTATGGAAGAAGCAGGAAAAGTGTGGAGCTGTTGAAATATTATCAATTTTTTTTCTCCATCAAGAGACACTTCACCGACAAAGTATTTGAATACTCCTAAACAAATGACAGTGCTAATACTCTTAAATATATTCAAAACCACATTAGATGAAGAAATAAATAAAATGTACAATTCAAAGAAATACACCCCTCTAAACACTCAATTTCAATGATGCCCAAAACCATATGATCTTTTATCTAATTATTTTATGCTCTTTCACATGATTGAATCAAGCAAATACCCAAGATTTCCTTCCCAAATGGTCAGAAAGGAAATTTTATTCTGCTGTGAAGAAAAACCAGTCCTGCACATCAGCAATATGACCCTTTGCTACACTGATCAAGAATGCTTCAATTCCAAAGCTGTTGATCCATCTCTTTTTGTAAATACCGCATATACAAAACAAAAACAACTAGGCCATTACCTCAACAATGAACTTTTAAGAGACACATTATTTAAAGTATCTCACCTATGGAAGAGGATTCTGTGGTTACAATAATTTATACTGTTACATAGAAATTAACAAAATATTTCTTCTTTATCTAAATATTCAAACTGTTCAACAGTGGGATTATCATTAATGAATGTCCTTCCTTAGGGAAGAACAAAATTTTGTCTAGTGTGTTCGCAGTCATTTCTGAAAATTAAAGAATGAAACAAAGTGCAAATCTGATTTGCACAAAACCAACAGAATTACAGCTTTTTTCATGTTTGGAAATTATTGCCTGAGTGATGCTGCAATGTTTATGCAGTTGAAGTCATGCTCCATGGCCTTTGCAACAACGTAACATAAAAGATAGCAGGAAATAAATATACTCATTTCACATAGCTGTGTATATATCTTCAATCTTTACCTGGATATTCATTCTTATTTGTAGGATTTATCTTGAAAAGCATCATTTGAGGCTTTTTTTTAATTGCTGGAAACAAACAAATGGGAAATGCTTTAGCTGTACATGCTGTATCTCCCACTCCTCTGGGGAGAGTGGCCAAAGGAACTGTGAACATATAAAACAGCTGTGTCCTATTAGCACTCTGTCAGATGGATGCAAGCCAGTCACTTTGAACAAACGCCCACACCCTTGATTCTTCACAGCAGAGTCTCATGTGCCCATTTTATGAGCAGATGTGTTATTGTAATCACACATAATGCAGCCATTCAAGGAAAAAGGAAAAAATGAAACTATCCTGGAAAGATAATTTCTTAATTGGAGTGGACTAGCAACATCCACTTCCATAATATAATGAAAATGGTTTATGTGGCTCTAAGGAAGCGTTTAAGTGATGTTTTTCCAGAGTGATGTGCCCAGGCACAGTGGTAGAAGAGACAATTTTGATGATGGTAAATTGCAGTCTCAAATGCTCGAAAGTCTGTGAGGGACTGAGATGGTCTTCCTTCTGGGTATAAGCTGGATCTCAGAGAGATGAATCTCTCTTTGGATCACTTTGCAGCCATGTTGGGGAGTCAAGTACAGCCAGTCACCCCAGAGAGGCTCTTCGGCAGTGCCAGACAGCTGCAGCAAGGAAGGAGCTAGTCACCCTAGGATGCCCTCATCATTAATAGGCACTTTCAGAGTGTGAGTCATATGGCCTATTTTAGATGCCTGCCTTTGCATAAGAAGGATTATTGCCAAGAATAATGCCTATGTTTGGCAAAATGATCCCCACCCCTGGTTTCCCTTTGCTGACATCTGATGAGTTGCAAATTTAAAAGCCATTTATGGAGTTCCTCTTTTTCCAATATGATTAAATGTTTTACTCTTTAATGATTGTCAGTTGCTTAACAGTTGTGGTTTGGGCTCTTATCTTGGCAATTTAGCTTCAGATTCCAGTGGAGCTCTTGCGTCAAAAACCCAACTCTCGTCCCTTAAAGTAACTAAGTGCTTGAATGCCTTTAATTCAGAAAGAGATAGCAACTTCCACAAAACCATCATTCAAATGTTCTTCTGGATTTAAGATGGAAAATTGGACAATCTTTGTTATTAATACATGTTAAAAATCATGCATATACTTGTTACTTTGAGTACATGACAGACAATTTCATGTATCTATTTTGATTTTATAGTAACCTATAGTATTTCATAAGAGAAGAAGAAAAAGTATAGGGATTAGCTGTTAATTCTCAACTGTTCCATCAGTTAAAATGACCCTTAAAAAATCCAAGTAGTCAAAACCAAGAAATAAATCTATTAATCAATTTCAAACTTTGTTGATTCTCACAGATTTTCATTTTGCTGGTGGGACACCTTTCCCTGGCCAATTTGTGCTTCACATGAGAAAATGTTTTTCCCTTGTTCTCTGACAACACAGGAAATATATTTATATAAATGAAAAAAGCTGGTTCAATCAATTCAAACAAGGAAGCAGAGAATGTATTTTGGAGATGTACATAAATAATATGAAGAGGTAACAGGGAATTAAACACAATGTAAATACATTGCGTATTTGTAAAAACAGCTCACAAACTTCACGGAATGCTTTATTCCTATTATCTCAGTTACACAATTGGTTTGTCACTTAGAGTCTTACCCAATCTATAAATCTTCCTGCTAGATAGGAAATACGTTCCATTTTCCATCATCCTTCACATTAACCCCACATCTCCTGCTGCTGTACTTGGGAACTAAAACCTAAGGATTCTTTAAAACATTTCTTTATTTTTTTATTCTACACTACAACACACTAAAATTAAAATTAAAAGCCCCGCACGTTATACTACTTGATGAGCTTTACAGAAATTGTTATAATTGTGTGTGGGGTTTTTAACGACTGATTCTTGTAAAATACCTTTGGCAGAGCAAGATCAAAGCAAACCAGAGATGTCTGCTAAAAAATGATAATTCAGGTAAACACATTGAATATATAAAACAAGACAAACAAACAACAACAACAACAACAGTAACAACAAAAAAACTCCAAGAACCCCCAATAACAGCCTTTTCTCACCCGTCCAGCAATTTTCCCTTTGGTGCAGTTACGGCCCCAGCCGGCCAGGGGGCCCGCTGGCTCGTGTTGAGGCAGAGAGGCTGCAGTGGCTGCTGCGGCTGGCAGAGGGCGCTGGCAGGCCCCAGCGAGGCGGGGAAAGTGCAATGACTCCTTCCCGGCTGCAGGGGCGCTCTCACACGCGCTAGGCAACTTCTCCAGACGGTCGCGGCGCCTTGTGCAAGGGGAGGAGGGGAAATGGCTTCTTTTCTAAACTCACGAGCAGCAGTCGGCCTCTGCGACACCCCCGGCAGCGGGCAGCAAAGAGGAAAGGGAGGCAGATCTGATCGGGCAGCAATGGACCTCGGTATCATCCGCCAGCAGCTAGCAGAAACAGCGAAGACAGACAGATCTGATCGGCAGCAGCCAATCTCGGTACCACCCACTGGCAGCCGGCAGAAACGGTGACTCTCCTTGAATAGTTGCAGAATTATGACCCTGGTGGAATGGAGTGTCTGTTGGTAAGCAAATCACGTGTCTTTGAAGAAAGGTAGATTCCAACATGCAGGGTCAGTATAATCACACGTTTGAAATAACAGTGTGTTAAAGCACACAGATGAATCTAAAAATGAAAATTGTGAAGAAGGCTTGGCTGTCATATAGCTGCCTGGGAAGAGAGGTCATGAGACCACTCTCAGTGATTTTTCAAGAGTCTTGGTTATCTGGAGAGTTCCCTGTTGACAAGAAGCTGGCAAATTCTTGCCCCTTTAAGAAAGGCAAGAAAGATGACTCTGGTCACTACAGGCCTGTCAGTCTCTCTTCAGTGACTGTTAAAATTATGGAGAAGATTATTCTGGAAGTTACTGAAAAGAACCTGAAAGCCAAAGCAGGCACTGGTCACAGCCATCACAGGTTCAATGAGGAGTATGTCCTGCCTGACAAACTTAATGTCCTTTTAAGACAGGGTTCTTCACCCAGCTGACCAAGGGAAGCCAAGACATTAAATCTTTTTGGATTTCAGTAAAGCTTTCAAGACTGTCTCTCACAGTATCCTTCGGGATAAAATGTCCAGCACATAGCTGGATAAACACATCACTGGATGGTTGAACAAGTGGCTCAAAGGGTTGTAGTGAATGGGGTGACATCCAACAGGTGACCTGTCACTAGTGGGCTTCCACAGGGCTCCATCCTCAGCCCTGTGCTCTTCAACATCTTCATAAATGACTTGGATGCAGCATTTGAAGATATACTACATTTGCTGACAACACTAAGTTGAGAGGAGCTGTTGACTCCATTGAAGGCAGAGTCCCTGCAGAGAGAGGTGAGAGAGGAAAAGCTGAATTCAGAAGCATCATCAGTGTGCACCGTCAGGTGACACAGACCAAGAGCTGTCCCAATGGGAAGATGACAGACACCAAGAGCTGTCCCAGGGGGAAGACAACAGCATCAAAGAGCTGTCACAGTAGAACTTGGAACACATCACTACCTACAACATCTGTGTCAAGTCTTTGTACCCAGAGCTCTTTCAGAGCTCCTCAGCAGAGTTCCAGTTGTCCCAGCAACATGGGTGGCAGGAAAGGCAGACAGTGACCTACACAGCACATCTCCTGCCCTGGTGGGTCCCACAGATGCTCTCCCCAGCAACGGCCCTCTCTCTTCAGGAGGGCACTCAGAGTTTTGCACAGGGCATCCTGGTCCCCTTGGTGTCTCAGTCTGGGAGACAAATTTCAGGAGAAAATGCTCTGGAATGAGCATTTCTTCTAAAATGAAAGAGTTTCTATAATTCCCTTTTCTTCTGCCAGTGAGAGAAATGGATACCAGGGGAAGAAAGTGAAAAAAAAAAAAAAAAGTAAAACTGTTTATTAAAAAAGCAAGATACCCACAAAGCATAGGAAAAAAAGAAAATTGATCCTTACACCCCACGCCCACCTCGCCACATGGCCGAGAGGCAAAGATGGCAGCTGTCCTTCTTTGTCTCTGGGAGGGGGGGAGAAAAAGAGTTCACGCAGGAGCTGGCAACCTGTTGGATTTCTGATGTGGGTCTTCTCCTCACAGTAGGCAAAGTTGGTGGAGTTTAATGTCCGTTCTTTCGCTGGCTCAGTCTTTCTGGGGTTATTTCTCGGTTCTTTCCAGCCAGGGCCACCCCTGCAGGATCCTTGGGCTGAAAAAATAAACAAACAGGGACAGTTCAAAGAAAAAAAATCTGCCGAAAGGATTTCCCAGTACAGCCTCCAGGCTAGGGGAAGGGAAAAAAGTCTTCCTGCTCTAAGCTAGAAAAAAACCAATCCAACAAAAAGAACAATGCAGCATCCATGGTCCACGCTGTCTGGAGCACGAGAGAGAGAGAGAGAGAGAGAGAGTTTGAACAGAGCCCATGCCCAGGGTTCCCAGGCTCCAGCCCTGCCCCTGGTTCATCTTAAAGCTACAACAGCCTTTCTGGGCATAAAGCAGATGATTAGGGAATAGAGTACCATCATAAAATCACTCCAGGACACATGGCACGGTTGGACCTGGCAGGCCCCAGAGATGGTGGTTGACCCTGAGCCTGCACAGCGTCCTGAGGGACTGGCATGGGGTGGCACACATGGGATGGGTACAAGGACAGCACTGCAGGCATTCAGTTGTCCCGAGGGCATCACACTGCCCAACCACACTTGGCTATGCTCCAGATGGGTGCAAATTACTGAACTTCAAAGTGGTCATTCTCCAAACGGAAGAATGACTTCCACTTCCCAAATCAGAACAAAAACATCTCTGGTTTAATATATGCAATATAACTCAGCAAGGTTGGAAAATCATAGTGGTTTCTTGTGGCCTTAGTGTCTCTTGACTGTTGAGTTCAAACAATAATTTCTTAAACAAAATCTTTCAGAGTCTATTTGAACACCTAAACGTTGAGACACAATTCCAAAAAAAATTGTATTTCTTCATAAGACAATTACTTCTCCAAAAGAGAAGATGATTTTCACTCTCACCTCAGTCAACTCTGCTTTTGCATCAAACTTCATGAATACTATTTTGCAGTCAACCCCAATATATGTATGGGGTCTTTTTTACAATTATTTGCTTTCACATAATTTTGCAATTATTGCATTTTTTAATTTATGCTTTATGATAGGCTCTGAACTGAAATTTTCTTTAAGGTGTGATCTGGTGGCTTTGGAAAGCCATATAGACCTGCATGTTGCCAGAGCCCAGTGCCCTTCAGCCTGGAGCTCAGGGCTGCATGCTGCAGGCTGCGATCTCAGACTTTAACCACCCCTACTGTGAAGGTGAAGGAAAAGAATTGAAAGAAACCTGGTGCAAAAAGCAAACATATTTGAAAGGAGAAACCAAGAGGATCTCACAAGAGGCTCTGAAAACCGGACAGTGAAAACTGGCTGAAGAAAGCCAGAAGACAGGAAGGAATGTCTCCTCTTTAATATATACTAGCAGAAACTGTTGGATAAAAGAGAAAGACCCTAGATATTTTCTGAAATACAGAGGATAAACGATGCAGCCTCACATACTGATTTTATCCATGTAAAAGTGACTGGTCATGTTACTCACAGCTGACTCCTCTGTGATAAGGTAGTTCTCTGCAGATGAACAGTAAAATGTTTATATCTTGCCTCTGCATCCTGCATTCTGGATAAACAATACACACATGTTTAAAAAAAACCCAGCAAACTTCTTCAGGGGAGTTTAGGACAGTGTTAAATTATTTCATAGAGACTACTTTTTGTCTGCCTCTGCCTGTACAGCCAAGTTCCCTAAATAATTACCAGTCAAAATACAGCAAGCTTAGAAAGATAAAAATAACAAACATATCTTTTCTAGCTATGCATATAGGAGAGTCTTACCATGGGCTTTTGAGAGGCTTAGAAGCATATTATGAATCCTTTTTGGAAAATCCCTTTTATACAGACACAAAACTCCTACTTTTATCCTCAGCTAAGGAGGCAGTTCCTAAAATCATTATATCTTTGGATATGTGGAAAATTTGCAAGCCACAGAAGAAATTTCTTTGTTTCTTGGTCATGTGCAGACAACACTCACACCTGTGGGAGAGGGGAAATTTCCTCATTTTGAAGTGGTGAAGTTTTGAGGGTTTTTTAACAAGTCCTGAAGGAGATGGATTGATAGTTATTAGAAAGGTTAGGCGGTCAAAGAAATCTGCTTATATCTTATTGTTTAAGTTTTTTAAAAATTTTATTTTACCTATGTATCTGTTAACTCCTGTATCTCAAGTGAAACGGTGAAGGTTGCAGGAAAGGGATTTGCCCACCAATGATGACTATTTTTAAGTAATAGTTAAATGCATACCCTAACTATGTGCTGGCTGAACTGCCCCACACTTGCTGCAGATATCAGGACAGTGTGGATAACAGCTTTGGGGTCAGGAAGGGCAAATCTCATCATGGTGATGGTCAAGTTGTGCAGAGACAGGACATAAATGTTCTTCTCATGGGCTTTATTTCAGGCATCTGCTCAGTGCCACTGACTCTCCAGGTTCTCAAGCACTTTCTTAAAGTTAAGCAAGTCCCCCAATATCCTTTCTGAAATGGAGGTGCTTTCCTGAGTTGGAGTCTTCACCTATGTAAAGCAAACCTTGACACATCGCAAAAATATGTGAATAGGAAGCTATGTATCACGTATTCTAAATTAGCTTCTGTCTCCTCAGGATTAACATAATTCACTGGTCATTTCAGTTCCCCAGATTATGTGAAGAAGGAAAACCAAAAAAGCAATCTAATGCATTAGTAACTCAAACTGTTGAATATTGATTATTTCTTATGAAAGAAAGAAAGAAAGAAACAAACAAGTTCTGAGGATCTATCTATCTTTTTCTTGTATTGCAGGGTAGACAAAATAAAAACAGGAGACATAGTTTGTTAGGAAAAAAAATAATAAAAAAGGGTAAAAGTTTCTTCTCATAAGAAGCCAAGGAAGTTTTACCAGAAGGTACCAAACAAGATAGCTGCAAGAAGTGAATTCATCCCAGCTCCTTTCCACCCATGTTCCTCTTTCAGAGTCCCACACAGGCTGCCACAGTCACTGTCATATGTAGAAAAATCATAAAGAAAGAGTTCAACTCTCTGCCAATTCAAGTTTATTGTCTACTTTCTGGTGATCTGGTTTTTTTCTCCCTCTTTTTAGTTGTCCTTTTTAAAAGGACATAAGAATTGGCCTTTTGTAGCCTCTTTTTATAGTGGGTTAAATTCAACAGAGCAGAATGCATAAAAAAGAAAATATTTTTTTTAATAAATGGTTTCCAAGATACCTGCAAAACAACAATTACAATTAAAAAAAAGCTAACTCCCATTTTTAACAAATTTTTTTTGGCTGTAAAATGCATCTTTGGATTCTATACATTTAGAACAGCACTATCAATTGCAATCATTGTAACTAGGAAACTGAAAATTGAAATTCTTTGTGACAAATTCACTATAATTCAATTTTCTCTTTTATTTCAGATACACGCATATTTAAATATCCATAACTAATCTTAATATATTAATTTTATATACAAAGTTAACAAAAATTAAACACAATCACAGTTAAAAAGGGGAAATATCTCTTCACACAGCTGAAGTCTACACCAGGTGATGCACTCCACAGTTCGTGCAGTGGCCAATGTTTTTGTAAACAAGAATGGCCTAGGGAAATCCTCCAGGTCTACTTAAAACAAAATGTTCCTCAGTTACTAGGCTAGAGAACTGCCCATTATATGTATATTAAAAACTTTTCAGACAGAGTATAAGCCAACCAAACTAAGCAAGTATTTATTTTCCTTCTTCTGGAAAAAGGCTGGGAAAAATTGGTAAAAATGATGACCTTCAATTCATTTGTAACCCGTGTCAAATGACATACTTGTTCATAGTCTTCCATTATATTAGCTATGCCAACTATTCACATAAAAGAAACAACTTGAGTTCAACTCAGCACAGGGAGTAAACACAATGGGCCACTAGGGGTTATTTTGGATTTCACTCTGCTGTAAATGCCCACAGCTAATTTTAATTCGCTCACACCATGTTTACCATTATGCAACTCTACCAGCTTTAATAGTAATAAGCCAACTTTATGTCAGTGTGATGAGGATCAGATTCATGACCAAAGAATCAGTGTTCAGTGTAGGATTTATAGATAAATATCCAAATTTTTTTCAGCACAGAGGAAAAACGTGAATGTTTTTCCATATGATCTCTAACATAAATTAAATTCTAGTTCCAAACAATCAAACTGAGAAACTACATTACTCTCTTAAATAAATGTAGACAAAAGTGGACATTTTATCTTAAGGAGAAGAGATAGACAGAATAAGTTATTTCCTTTAGGACATCTAAAAATTATGCAGAAAACAAGAAAATAAACTTAAATGGTGGTGTAATCCCCAAAGAAAAACCTTCAATAATACTGTGCCCACAGCAGATAGCTCACAGACATGTAAATCATTTTATCTATAAATAACTGAAGATTACAAGAAACTGATTTAAATAATTTTATTCTAACTTGAACAAACAGGGTGATTTGAAAAACAGAATTACAATATACTAGAGGTCTCATGTGATAAAAACTCTATTACCCGTGCTGGTGAGAAAGGATTGTTTTAGCAATGAGAAAGAGGAAAGGAAGAGACGAAAAAGGAAAGGCAACTGTTGCTGGGCAATGGGGAAGAGGATGGCTGTGCACCATGCCTACTGTCATATCTTCAGCCTTGTCACATTAAAGTATCACCAGATGGACAGGGTCATATTATACACACTCCTCAGCTAAGATTAATGGACATGAAGGCTTCTGAGCAGTGTATTAAAACAATCCTTGCTAGCGTAGGATTTTTGAGCACGCTGTATTATACTCACTGCTACGATATCTGAGTTCTTGGAGTCTGTGTTATTGCTCTTAGTTACGTCATAGCTGGACACTGGATTGTATGGTGATGGGTACCCTCACCTGTAAACAGACATGATGCTTGCAGCAGGTGTACTAGGTTGCATGGGGCAGGAAGGCACCAGGTTAGGCAAGGTGCTATTTTATTTCATTTTAATTTTTAAATTTATGTATTAATTATTTTATTTATTAATTTATTTTTTTACCATTAAGGTAGGAGGTTTTCTAGGACAGCTGCAGCCTTTTTATCCTGGGAGCTCTTCTGAGTTCAGATTAATGTGGCCCCACACAGCCTGACTGAGCCACTTGAAAGCAGGGCTGGATGATGTGGCCTCCAGAGGTGCCTCTTGCTGTAAAATGTTGTGTGATTCCACGAACAAATTTAACAGAATTTGTGAGAGAGTGTGTGTCTGTGTCCCCGTGTGTGTGTGTGTCCATGTGTGTGTGGATGTGTGTGTGGATCACTCTCAGTTGTCCTTCGCATATAAAAGATAGCAACTCACAGGGCAACCCTGCACATGAGTTTTCTTCATATTACAGCCCTATACAGCTAAACTGCACCTCAAGCTCTGACTGTGGCAGGGGTATCAAGCCACAAATAATTTTTCTTGTGAGCCAGTTGAATTTAACCTGTACCTAGTGTCACTGACTGAAATGTTAATATTTATGGCTGAAACATCTTCATGAAAGACTTTTGCCTATTACAGAAAAACTGTATAGAAGCTGCAGAGAAGACTACCACATCCTGACTAAGACCCTGGACTGCATGTTGATGGAGATAAGATAAAGTGACTCAGGTCTGGGCTGGGGGAGAAGAATACATTCAGATGGATCAAGCTTAGCACCTCTGGGGTGGAGACTGCTGCCCTGGGTCTATCAGCTGTCAGAATTGAACAAACCCTCACACCAAAAGGGGAAGGAGGACAGGTTTTGGGTGTGTAGTGAAAAAGCCTCTGCTCCGAGGCACTGAACGCCCATCCTCCGCTGTGCAGACCAGCTCAGCTGTGGGGCTCCTGAATCACTCCAAACCAGGCCAAGGGACACTTCAGAGACAGAGTCAGAGAAGTGGGTATTTGCTTTATTCAGTGCTGGGTGCGTGGGGGATCATTCCTCCAAACACACACACCCATCCCTCCATACAGTCCAGTATTATGGGCAAAACTTATGAATATTCATCACATTCCTTGGGATAGGAGTGGTTATACAAATTACTTCTCAGAAGTCATTAATATCATTAATATACGTGCCACGCATGCACTGTGTATCCTGGTGGTCGCACTGAGGAAGGCTCCTCTTCTTCCTCAGGAGTCTTTCTGATAAAGGCTGGTAGTCTACCTCACAATGCACTTTTCACCTTTCTTTCTGGAGCCTGCGCAGTCCTTTGTAGAGTGATTCAGCAGTTTGTCTGTTCAAACAAATTCTTGTTCCTCCTATCTTGACAAGATTAAGGCGAATCCTGCTTCTTAGGTTTTGTGATTAACATTTGCTGTCTCTCTAATAGTTAACTGTGCTTACATGAGTTAACTGTTGATCAGCCGCTATCACCCCTTCACCCTGGGGAAAGCCACAGCCACGTGAAGGACATCAGAGGGGGTGACATGGCCCATCAAAGGCCCCTCCAAAGGGGTCCCCAGACCCTGCACCAGAGCACTGCAAACGATGCAACAGATCCACAGCGTTGCAAGGGTCAGTGTCAAACTTGCCCTCCCCAGGGGAGGCACGTGGGTGCTTCCACCTGGCACAAACGTATATTAATCCATGGGATTCTATACTTTTCAGCAGCACAGGATGGTGGGGGACCCTCACCACCAAGACGACCAGATGGAGGGGAGCAACAACACATCGTTCGGACCCTCGGAAGGGTGATATGTTTCTACCTAGCCCCTGTCACTCTCTCCCTGTCCCCTCCTCCTCCACACATCTTCCTTCCTTCCTTTCTTCCTTTCTTTCTTTCTTTTTCTTTTTTCTTTCTTTCTTTTCTTTCTTTTTCTTTCTTTCCTTCCTTTCTTTCTTTCTTT
>VZTE01001927.1:1654-28959 GCA_013397775.1 Eulacestoma nigropectus
CACCTTTTGGGCCTGGAACAGCCTGAGTGTCCTTGAACAACAAGCTCAGAGGGGCTTTGTTATGTCTATCTGGTATAAGAGAGCAGCAACTAGCAGGCTACAAGAAAATTCAGAGTTACACACTAGGTAGTACTGGATTTAAATATATAAAAGCTGGAACTTAAGGCATCAGTGTGATTCTATGAAAGAAAGAAGGTGTTAGAAACTACTGTACAGGGAAATTATTTCTTGGTGCATAGGACTCTCCATCAGATGTGAATGTGCTGTGTGCAGTTTTGGGCACCACAGTAAAAAAAAGACATTAAGCTATTAGAGAGTGTCCAGAGGAAGGCCAAGAGGATGGCAAAGGTTCTGGAGGGAAGCTTTATGAAGTCAGTTGGTTTGTTCAGTCAGAGAGGAGACTGAGAGGAGACCTCATTGGGGTCAGTATCTTCACGAGGGGAAGCAGACAGGCAGGTACAGATCTCTCTACTCTCATGACCACTGACAGGACTCAAGGAAACAACGTGAAACTGAGTCAGGAAAGGGTTAGGTTGGATATCAGGAAAAGGTTTTTCATACAGAGGGTGGTTAAGCACTAGAACAGGCTCCCAAGGAAAGTGGTCATATCACCAGCCTGTGATATGTTTCTGGTCAAGAAACATTTGGACAACGCTCTCAGGCACATGGTGTTACTCTTGGGCTGTCCTGTGCAGAGCCAGGAGTTAGACTTGATGATACTGATAGCCCCCTTCCAACTCAGCATGTTCTATGAATCTATGATTCTATGATTCTATTCTATGGTTCTATGATTAAAATCCATAACTGGAGGATTGAATGGAGTTCTCTGTGGATTGGACCATCCTGCAAAGAAAGCAGGATGAAATATATTTAACCATATGTGGGAGGAAGGAGGAACTGTCCATTGTTCTGAGCACATAAATCATGGCTTTTGTGAAAGGCAGCACTGTATACCAAGGACTGAATTTGAAAGCTGTCAAAGAAAACTTCCGTGATTCTGATAGAATCCTGTATTGTAGCAGCTAACAATAAACTTAGAGCATTTAAAGTCAAAGATTTCCTATGTCTTTGCTCTTTTTTCCTATGAGGGATGTGTTTTTGTACAGCCTCAATCTGAATGAAGCTGATCAGGATAAACACAAAGACCAGGAAGGACCAAGGGAGCAGGGACAGTCAAGAAGCTGTATTAACCCAATCAGTGCAAACCGAGGTTCTGGAATTGGCTACTTTTTCAGATGATTAAAGAAGAGGATTAGATCATTGTCCTTGATGTGAAGCCTGTCAAGCTGATGCAACTAAACAAATTCTCTGAGAGACCACACAAAATAAAGGGCACTATTGCTTCAAGGGGTATAGAACCATTGTGGTTTTAGATGAAATTGATAGTGTGGAGATTAAATGGATTTGTCACCAAAACACATTAGTCACAGATATATGCAATTTTTACGAATTACACGGTTTCCCTGTTCCATAAGGAGATGTCAGGGTTCAGAAGAAAAATCAAGAGCATCAGTGAAGTGATTTCAACTGTGGGGTGCACCATCCTTGGACTGGGCCTAGGATCCCTGTGGTGTCTCTTGGGTGTTTCTGGAATCTCAGATCTTGCTCCTGATATCTCACTTGGAGTCATACTGGGCACCATTAGGGTAAAGATGCATCAGGGAATACCTGGTTCCTGATAGGCCACTTCTCTGTCACACAGAACCAAACAACTGGCTGTCACTGTCACTTGTAGTCACCATCTGCCCATCTGGGCAGCTCTTCATCTTGTCTGCAACTTCACAGTGACTGACAGGTTGTTTAAGGTCAAGACACTCTATTCTGCTAACTAGGTTAGTCCCTTGTCCAATAGGGTTAGGTAAAGTTCATGTTCTAACATTGCTGCCAGCAAGGCCCAGCTGCCATGCCACATGCACATAAGTTTGAAATTGCTAAAATCTTGCATAGAGTTTTTAGGGTTGTTTATATAATTATTTTATATAATACATAGTTTCTTTAGCAACATGCAATGCATATATTTACATGCACAACATATAATATATGGATAGCTATAATTTAAATAAATTGTTTAGATGGTTATTTTCAGATAGTTTTATAATAAATACCATGCATTTTTATGATTAGGCATTACAGTTTTGACATATTCTTCTCTTCGTATGCAGTTGGCTGCCTGTAGGCAGCTGCATGCATGTGAGGTAATGGCTGCATAATTTGCAGATCTCAATATATTTTCTAGTTACACACGTTCCTTGGGATTGAGCTTGCACCCTGATGAACAGGATATCAGTCCAAGGGGAAAGAGGCCTATATGGATGAACAAGGAACTCAAGCATAAGCAGGAAGTATACAGAAGGTAGAAGAAAGGTCAGGCCACTTCTAATGAAGGTAAGGAAGTTGTCAGAGTAAGTAGAAATGAGATAAGGAAGGTCAAGCCCCATCTGGAATTAAATCTGGCCAAGGATGTCAAGGACAACAGGAAGGACTTCTTCAAATACATCAATAACAAAAAGAAAACTAAGAATAGTGGTATCCAATTAATGAATAGAGAGGGGACCCTGGTAACAGAGGACACAGAGAAGGCAGAGTTACTTAATGCCTTCTTTGCATTGGTGTTCACTGACAAGTGCAGCTGTTAGGGATCTCTGACCCATGTGAGCAGGGTAAAAGAAAGTTGGAGGGAAAACTTTCCCCTGGTGAAGGAGAATTTGTTTAGAGAAAACCTAGGCAAACTTGACATCCACAAGTCCATGGACCCTGACAGGATGCATACATGAGTGCTGAAAGACCTGGGAGAGACCATAGCTGGGCTACTCACAATCATCTTTGAAAGGTCATGGTAATCAGGAGGTAACCTGAGGACTGGAAGAATGCAAATGTCACTCCAGTCTTCAAAAAGGGCAAAAAGGAGGATCTAGGGAACTACTATCCAGTCAGCCTCACTTCAATCCTTGGAAAGGTGATGAAGCACCTTATTCTGGAGGCCATCTCTATTGACAAGCATGACAAGAAGGTGATCAGAAGTAGAGAGCACAGATAAAGATGAATCATGCTTGACCAACCTGATTGCCTTCTATGATCAAAACAGCAACATGGGTAGATGGATGGGGAGAGAACGAAACATTGTCTCCCTCGACTTTAGCAAAGTTTTCGACACTGTCTCTCACAGTATCCTCATAGGTAGCTCAGAAGTGTGGACTGGATGAGCAGACAGTGAGGTGGCTTGAGAACTGGCTAAATGTCAGATCCCAGAGTGTCGTAATCAGTGGCACAGGGTCTAGTTGGAGGCCTGTCGCTAATGATGTCTCCCAAGGTTCAATACTGGGCTCAGTACTGTTTAACTTATGCATCAATGACTTGGATGAAGGAATAGATGCCCCCTCAGCAAGTTCATTGACATCACAAAGGTTGGAGTAGTGGCCAGTACTCCAGAGATCTGTGCAATCCTTCAGAAGGGTCGCAACAGGTTGGAAAGATGGGCAGAGAAGAACCATCTGAAATTCAACAAAAGCAACTATAAGGTTCTGCAGCTAGGGAAGAATAGCCCCATGCACCAGCACAGGCTGGAAGGTGACCTGCTGGGAGGCAGCTCTGTGGAGGAGGACCTGGGGGTCCTAGTGGACAACAAGCTGTCCATGAGTCAGCTGTGTGACCCTGTGGCCAAGAAGGCCAGTGGTATCCTGGGGTGCTTTAGGAAGAGCACTGCCAGCAGGTCTAGGGAAGTAATTCTGTCTCTCTATTCACCCCTTGTGAGGCCACATCTGGAGTTCTTTGTCCAGTTCTGTGCTCCTCAGTACAAGAGAGATATGGAGCTCCTGGAGCAAGTCCATCAGAGGGCAACAAAAGTGATTAAAGGACTGGAGCATCTCTTTTACAAGGAAAGGCTGAGGGAGCTGGGCCTGTTCAACCTCGAGAAGAGACATCTGAGAGGGGTCCTCATCAATGTCTAATTACATCTAAAAGGAGGGTATCGAGAGGATGTTTCCAGGCTCCTCTTGGTGAGTAGTAGGACAAGAGGCAATGGGCAGAAACACGAAGTTCCACCTGAATAAGAGGAAGAACTTCTTTACTATGTGGGTGACCGTGCACTGGAACAGATTGCCCAGAGAGGTTGTGGAGTCTCCCTCACTGGAGAAATTCAAGAACCATCTTGACACGATTGTGTGCCATGTGCTTTGGGATGATCCTGCTTGAGCAGGGAAGTTGGACCCGATGTCCCACTGTGGTCCCTGTTAAGATCTGATTAGTGAGAGATGTCTCTGCCTGAATTAAGGGGCAAACAAGACCATATGCCAAAGTCAATAATACAGATTTTATTTAACAATACGTGTGAAGTAGAGAGGGAGAAAAAAATAGAAAAGAGGAGGGAGAGAGAGAGAAAGATCAAGCAGAAGGTAGTCATCAGCTATGGATTCAGCAATATCCTTCTTCACCCTGAGCTTTCAGTGGTGGGGGTCCTGAGGTCGTTCAAAACTTCAAACTTTACCCATCCTGTGGTTCTGTGATTCTATGAATTTCCTATGAAAATATCAGCATTAAAAAGGACTAAGTACAGCTTAATGCTTTGTGAAGCATCAGAGTGAGATTCAAGTAAAATGAAGTTCCTTAGTGATCCTTAACTGAGTGCTTTTGTGAATTACTCCTT
Organism: Eulacestoma nigropectus; assembly: GCA_013397775.1. Lineage (NCBI taxonomy): Eukaryota > Metazoa > Chordata > Aves > Passeriformes > Eulacestoma > Eulacestoma nigropectus. Next base: position 6,297 of record VZTE01001927.1, read on the forward strand.
CTGATGGTAACACCTAGATTTCCGCATATTCAGAGAAATATATATATATATTTATTATATTAATGGACTCACTAGGAAGTTCCATATACATAGATTGGTACTAAGTAAGCAGAAACCTCCTGGCCCCCACAATCAATATAATTTATTTCAGTTCCATCAACAATATAAACCAGTTAATTTAGGAGGAATGCTTTAATAGTTATCTAAAACATTAGCATGAATTCTCTAAAGACCCCATTCTGTGAAATAGAATTTGTAGCTGTTACATAGATCCCTGTAAGAGTCTCCTTAGTGGCTTGAGAGTGCTGAGATTCAAGGGTTCCCTATAATTAATCTATTATAAAAAGACTAATCTTTATCTTACATAAAGTAAGATAGCTTATTAATACACAGGAAACACAGAATTATTTTGTGTGTCTCTGTCACTACCACTTCTATGAAATGAGGATTGAAAATTGTACAGCCTGCTCTGAATTTGGGCTGACAATCTATGTAGTAGAAAATATTTACAGACTGATCAGACTAACAGCTATTGGGGGAAAGATTAAACTTCCTGAATATGTATTGACATTTTGTGCTGCCCTGGAGTATCTGAGAAATCTCTCCTGATCTGGCAGATATGCTTTAGAAAATCATCATGCTTCTGAAGCCTCAGCTGACTGTGAGGTAAGTTGCCAAAGGGTATCTCAGACTTCATCCTACATAGAAGCAACTGAGTCAAGCCTTACACTTTTAGATGAAATTACTTTTCTGATCCAATAACTGTGTTTACTAAATCTACAATGACTACAATAAGAATGTATAGACTTAGGTGTCTTTACACATATTGCATGCGTTTACGTGATTTTATGTGCACACTAATTGTACGTCCCTAATTCCAAAACAAATCTCATCACTGGATTAAAATTTTCTTTCAAAATACTAAAAGCAACACTGACCTTGCCTTACAGGCCAAGTATTTGGGCACATTGGATTACTGTCTGAGGAGGATATACATACAAGAATAGTTAGTGATGGAATACCTTTATGTTTAAAGCAAATTATTGTGTAGGTACCTGGCACTGAGACGGTGGGATTCAGATCTCAAGAAACATTCATGTTCTTAAACTTCTACATCAATTTTCTTGTGAAGAAAGTGCTCACAAAACACCTAAAAGTATTGTGATGACAGTGCAGTAGAACAGTACCATAGCAGCACTGTTATAAAGACTGAGCAATAAATAATTTTAAAGTGAAGCCATATTAAATTACCTGGGAAATAATACAGGCATTTTTTAATATAGGCATTTAAATCACTCAGCAGTTGATTTCTCAACTTTAATGCTCTTTTCATCTTGCATGCAGAGAAACTACGTATGATTGTTATTCCAGACCAATTATATTTGTGTCAGGATGGTGTAATGCCAACCTTTAGTTTCTAAATTTTTGTTTGAATAAAGGGATTATTTACTTGACTACCACTACTGAACTTTAGACAAACAAGAAAACAAACAAGTAACAGTTTGAAGGGTCAGGCACCAAAACCATCTCAGAACAACAAGTTCTTAAATAATTTCAACATGAATGACACTTTAATAACAAAAGAAAGCAAAACATCAAGTACCAGAAAACAGTAGGAAAAAGGAATTTAAGGAATTGGGACTACAAGCTTAAGATAATTTGTGTGTTCTTTCTTTTTATGAAAAATAACACATCTTGCTGTGCATAGTTGTTATACATTTTTTAATGTGTTCTACATATTTATAAATGTATTCATATGATTTATTTAAAACACAGAGCCATTGAATGGAAAATAAATATATATCTATTAGATCAGCTATAGATATTTGCAGCATATATGTGGAACTGCTGTGAGATGTGATGACACATTTTTCTGAATAAAACTGTCACTTCCAGCTTTTAAGATTTTTCCTACATTCAGCAATTATCTAACTTTAAAAAATATTCAGATTGTTTTAGCCTTTGTCCTATGTCTGCAGCCAGTGATAGGAATGTACCTGTGTCTGAACCAGAGATCAGCAATTGATGAAAACTTGTAATCTGGAAAGATGAAGTTTTCCTCCATGAAAAATACATAAATTTTTTTTCCTATAAAGAGAAGCATCCCAATGCATAAGAACATGCTGTAGGAAATATAGGGAGAGAGAGGGAATCTGAAATATTTGGGAATGACTGTGGAATGTAAGTTATGAGCTAAAGACATAAAAAGAAGAAAGAATGCCTCATAGTGATTTAGAGAAATGAGGAAAGACAGCTTTAAAAGAGAATAGATTCTGAAGGCTGATGGAATTTGATATATTAGACAAATAGTCTATTCATATTGAATTACAGTGAACATTGAGGATGAGTCAACCTAATTTTTTGCCCAGGAGAATTAATGTTTGTAGGAGAAGAGTACACACAGAATTAGGGTTTCTAATGGCTAATGAGCTTGAGGCTGCTGTAGCCCTATTCATTTGAGGAATTTTGAATTCATGGTACTTCAGTTGCAATTTCTGCAATATTACAAAAACAAATCCACTTTTTTATAAAAATGTCAGGTTTCTCTACCCTTTCTTCAATTTGAAAAGTGAGTTGGAGAAAAACAAACACAGAGACTAAAACTCTGAAGGCCTGAATAGCACTTCCTTATGTAAATAAAAGAAAAATGATAAGAGGAAGAGAGACATCTGAATCCCTGTTTGTCATTAAGGAAACCTAAAAAGTTAAAGCTATGCTTTCTTCCTCTGCTGAACAATTTTTCCTCCTATTTAATCTCTTGTTTCTGACTATTTTACATATTTGTTTCTAGAAAATTCATTTTTCATGTAGTTTTAAGTGGTGTATCTTACTCTTGTAGAAAAAAAATCACACAGCTAAAGCATGAAGTAAGGCTTATGCTTCACTTAATCGCTCAATTAAGTTCTCAGTGTTCTACTTGCTAGTACATGAAGGTGGGATTGATCCGTGAAGCAATTACAAATAATTACTCTTTGGTTTCTACAGCTAATGAGACCAAGATTCTTCCCTAAGAATAAATGTACTTGAATTATGCTGAGGTTGCCTGTTCTCCTTAACAGGGCATAACTGACAACTGCTCTTCAATCCGCCCTTGTTTCACCTTACTTCTTCTGAGAGCTAGGAAATTTGCTTCAAAAATTAATGCAATAAAAAATTAACAAAACTTAACTAAGCAAAACTATAAAATAAAAAAAAAAAGAAAAAAAAGAAAAGAAAATTCTCAGAAACCGTGTACTTACAGATCTAGTTCATGAAGCAGCTGCACTAATGCTGAGAGTAGCAGAAGGAAACTAGCAGGTTAAAGAGGAAGTTCTCTTTACCTGCACTTTTGTAATGTTAAAGTAGGAATGGAACCACTGATACTGGATCTAGACTCATTTGAATACGAATCAGTGAAGTGTTTATGTGCTTTAATGACAGCCTGTGTATTTAGATTTCAAAATGGTTTTTTATTATAATTTTAGGCTTCCATTTTTTAAAATTTATCATAAATTAATCATATCTTCTAATATTCCTATGAAATGCAAAATTATTTTATCATTTTTGAATGCTATAAGAGATCTGCATGAGAAGTAACTGCCTAATGATTTCATCCTCTGACCTGAAAATAAAACTTGGTAGCATAAAACCAGTAGGGAAAACTACAGTGAATACCACAGCAACTCCCATGGCAAGCTGGAAAATAATGAGATGAGGTCACGAAGAGCTGATAGTCTGTTTTTCTCAATGTATATTTCTGGGTGTTGGCCCAGCAATGTTATTTATTTATACATACTACATCAAGACAACTTAACTGAGATAGAGAAAGGATACAGCTTCAAGCAAACAAATAGAAAAGATATACCGTATTTTAAGCAATGTATAAATAATACAGTTCTGTTCGAGATTAAAAAAAAAAAAAAAGAAAACACTAAGAAAAGAAAAGGATTTTAAGAAAACTATTTATAACACAACAGGAGTTAGGGCAGAAATTTCAAAATACCATGTGTCAAGTATTTGCATTTAGCTAATAAAATTAACTATGGAATACAACTAAGAAGCATAACTGTATCACAACAATGAGATAACTAGACCAGAAAATAATAAAATATTAAAAAAATTTTACTCTATTAGTTTTGAATAGATTTTAGGTTAAATAAACTGATTACACGTGTGCTGCATGAATTGTTTTGCCAGAATACCTGTGACCGTAGGAACAAATTCAATTTCATGTACATAAACAGTTTTTTTTCATCTGCAGGGAAAATAATGTTTAGAATGAGTACTTATGAAGAATTTTAAAAGATTGAAACTGTCTATGAGGTTTTGTGTCTGTAAATTTTTTTTTTTCTTAGCTGAAATGTACTTTGCACATCGTTCTGCTGCAACTTAAGTTGAAAAGCACTACCATCTCAGGAGACTTGGAAATATCTTGACTGTAAATCTCAGACTGCTTTAAACAGAAAGATACCCATCTCATCTACATTCCCTGAGAGACTCAATACAGTATGCACATCCAATCACGCTGACATCATTGAGTTTCAAATAAACAATGAGCAGAAATTTCCCTGCAGGTATAGAAATTTTCCTTAACGTGAAGTGGAATGAGTGGTAGTATACGCTTTTTCAATAGCTTAATGTTTAAGCTATTTATTCAAGGAGAATAACTCCTGATTACTAAATCCATCTCAGTTTGATGGTTCAGAACAAAAACTCCTACATTCTGAGGGCATATTCCTGAAAACTGTTTCTGGGATTTCACCTCAGGAGAAGAACCTGGAACCTTGCTCTCTATTTTTCGATTTCGTGCTCCAATCATGAAACTATATAAAAACATAGAATGGTTCTGAACAGAAAGACAGGTGTAAATGAGCAAATGAATGAGCAAAATAACGTATTTAGGTAAGTAATCTCACTTTTCTGAATACTGTTCTGACTGCCAGAATTATAATTTTTAGACATTGGACAGCCATTTTCTGTGTAACATCAGATGAATTAATAGGAGAATTCACTTTCCATAGTTTAAAGACGAACTGAACAGGTACTTCAGTTTTGTGAAATATTAACCTTACAGTGATCACCACAAATCTCTAAGCTTGAGTTGTTCCATATCTTCCATTATTCTTTCAGCCTTCTTTGTCTACCAACTCATCTAACCATGACTGTGATGTACATTCTTTCTGATATAAAAAGATGTTCCAGCGTGTTTCTGACAAGAGTATCCCTTCTGAATCTGTCAAGTTCATACTATTCTACATTCATTTTTGGTGTTTCTGTAAATACAGAGTCTGTTATGTCCTATAAACCAGCAATTGTTTCCATAGAAACCAATGAGTTTAGTACTATACTTAAAATGTTTCACATACTAAAGGAGTCCTAGTAGCTTTGATATTGCTCCCATTAGTTCACAGCCTAAAAGGAATGTACTGCTACTACTACTACTACTGCTAATAATAATAATAGTAATATAGACAGTTGTTCTCATTGAACGGGACAAATGAAAAAAAACGCAGTGGAACGTGACCAAAAAAACCCCCAAAAACTGTGACTTAAAATTAATACTCTTGTTTATTAATTGAAAATATTATAAATAAATTGGAACTATTATATTTGAAGAGCACTTACTTAAAAGAAACTTTTGGCTGCTAGCAAGTCTAAGATCTTTTCCATTTGCTTTAATATCTTTCTCTATGTGAAGTGGCTTATTACACTAAGTTCTGTATTTTTCTTGTTGAAACATCTAACACAATAATTTTTTTTCCCTCCTATTTACAATTTTTGTGTGGTTCAAAATTACTTAGAAGTAATTTCTAACCTGAAGTAAAAAAAAAAAAAAAAAATAGGGGTTTGGGTTTGGTTTGTTTGGGTTTTTATAATAACCTTTTTGCTCTCAAATCAGGAGGGGAAAAATGATATGTAAAGAACCTACATATTTGTAATGTATAAAGGTCCATCTAAGTGAATATAAGACTTTTTAAGAATTTTTATTTCTTTGTCATACACATGCACAAGAAAACATATGAGACCTGCATAAAATCTGGGCACTCTACTAAGTTTGTGTAAATATTTTATTACCTAGAAAGTTTAAACATATTTCTGAGATGAGGGAAGGTAAGAAAGAAAGAGATGAAAACTAGAGGTCCAATTACTTCACCTAGAAATTGCTCACACATGTAAAAGATTGAACAGAAGAATCTACTCTGTACTGTGAGTTTCAAAGCCAAATAAAATTAGAACATCACTAAATTGTTATCGTTCATTTAATTATGTAGGAGATAGAAATGCTGCTGTGCCAACCTATTATCGTATTCATTCATGGTGTTAGAGTCTCAAAAATGGTATTATAATCATGTCATTAAAAATATGCTACTTTCTAAGGCAGCAACAAAGAAGAAACTTATTCAGCTTCAGATCTATACATCCAAATGCCACTTTTCTAGAGTTCAGGTATGAACAAGGCACTGAAATTCCCTTTCAGAGTCAATGGTGCTCTGATCAGCACTGTCAGTAGTCTGGAGACATATTCAGTTGACAGCATGAATTCTAGACTAAAATGGGGCATTTTAGAGATGGTTCCCTGCCTTTGAGAGTTGAATGCCATGTTGCAAAGAGGTGATAAAAATCTTCTGAATTCAAAGCCCAAAAATAATTAAAAAGCAGAGATATGATGAATAACCTAAATCATATTACATCTATGCTCTTCAGAACAATAGAAAACATGACTGTATATCACAACAACCATTTGCTGACTTGGAAGCACAAGCCAAAACCAATAAAGCTACCACTACACAAGAAGGTATGCCTTTATAATTTGTGCTAGAACACACTTTGCCTTGTAGAAATATCAGTAGACTGGGATAGGCATATATGTGTATGCCAGAGAACATAAAAAAATTTTGCATGTGAAGTACCTCTGTTTCATATGAAGTTTTAAGGGCGGAATACAAAATAGCTGAATGATGTGAAATTCCCACTGCAATATTTTTAAAAGGTTACTGGAGAAATCATTTAAATGCAAAGAATTATTAAAAACATACCACAGAATAAATACAAATTTCTTTTTGTAACATGACAGCTCCTTCATGTTTTCTGAATTGTTATTGTCATCCCTTATGGAAAGTCTCTTATTCTTTCATTCTCTGAACACTTCGTTGCTTTGCCTGATTATTATCAAGGACAACCAAGGTCATGGAGATGCACAGTGGTTATTCAGTAATTGTAATTCTTCTTGCATCACATCAATAACTTGTTCCTTGGCTTACACCCAAATAAAAGAAGAGCTGAAGATGACTCAAAAGAGAATGCAGTAGATTTTTCTTAGTGGTAAATAAAGTTAGGAACTGTGGTACGAATCTTTTATGCCACAAACTCTTTTAATACTCTGAATAGAATATGTAGTCATAGAAAAATAAAAATAGGGCTATACTAAATAAATAAATAAATTTGAAGTATCAAACAAGCACATAAGAAGCTTAAAGTTGGAAAAATGAGCTACAACTTATGGAGAATAAAATAAATAGAAGAATTTAAGTAGAGAAGAAGATAAAATAAACTACAAGTACCTTAATTAACCATGAAGTACATTAAAAAATAGGTGATACATAAAAGGTCAATGAATCAGTTATTATGTTCTGATCTCTAGAATGTAATATTTGAGTTGTGACTGGCCAGTAGGATAATAGCATAGACCAGAATAAGGCAAGAAGAAATTACTACTTAAATTATATTGTAAGATGCCTTGGTGAAGCTGTGGCATGTAAAGACCTAACTAAAATATTGTTTTAACCACCGGTGATGATTGCTCAGCTCTTCACTTGTAAGAAGTTTAGGAGAAGCATTAGATTTATAAATAAAAGTGAGAAAAAGAGGACTCAGTAATTAATTAATAACAAGTTTCTTTAGCTTCAACACTGCAGAAAATGAGAAAAAGGCTACGACTATTCAGTTAAATATCTAAATTTGATAAAAATATACAGAGAGGATAAAAATAGAGTTGTCAGGAATTATCAAGTAGGGATTTATCAAGAACTGACTGTGTCAAACTAATTTAATTTAGTCTTTTCATAGAAAACCTGGCAGAGTTCACAAAAGAAGTAATAAAACTGATTCACTTTGACTAAGGGAACTTCACATTTTCATAAAAAAATACTGCTAAAGAAGGTAAAATAACCAAGAAGATGGATGTATAACAAAGAAAATAACTTTACATTTAGGTTGTTAGACTGTCCTTCTAGTGGGGATTCACAGGGACCTATGCTGGAATTTGTTTTGTTCAGTATTTTCAGCTGTAGCTTTGATAGAACTAGAGAGTGCACTTAAAAATTTCCAAATGACATGAAACAGTAGGGAGTGCAAGCTCCCTGAAGTGTGGTTTTTGAATTTAAAATTATCTTAGTAATATGAAGAAATGGTCTGAAATCAGTAGGTGAAATCTAAAAAGGATGACAAGAGCGGGAGGGAGGAGAGGAGAGAGTATTTCGGTTGGGAGGGACCTGCAGTGATCATCTAACCCAACTTCCTGAAGACTTCAGGACTGACAAAGAGTTAAATCGTGTTGCTGTGGGCATTGTTCAAAAGTCTGTTTAACACTGACAGGCTTGGGGTATCGACCACCTCTCTAGAAAGCCTGTTCCAGGATTTCACTACCTCCTCAGTAAAGAAATGTTTCCTAACATCTAATCTGACTCTCCCCTGATGCAACTTTGAACTGTCCTGTCACTGGAACATAGGGAGATGAGATTAAGTACCTCCCTCTCCACTTGCTCTCCTCAGGAAACTGTAGAGATCGTGTGAGGTCATGTGTCAGCCTCCTTTTCTCCAAATTAGATAAATACAGAGCCCTCAACCACTCTTTGTGGGACATTTCTTCCAGCCCTCAACAGGTTTGTTACCCTCCTCTTTTGACAGGCTGGTTATACTGCATTTGATACACTGAAGGTTGCAATTTTCAATATATGTTCCTATTATTCTGTCGAGAAAACATTTTTTATATTAAGAGACAAAAACTCAAAACTTTCTGTGAATTATTGTAATCCAAACTTCACAAGTGTTTGAAAATTTATTAGAAAAATTATTAAAAAGTAACTGCGCTCAGCATGCATTGCAGGATTTTCTAAACCTAATCAAATTTTCTCCCAAATTTGCCTAGACTCATTCAAGTGATAACAAGTAAAAATATCAATCTATCACCAAATTCAGATTGGTGATATCAAAGAACTATAAAAATGGATGTTGTATAACACGAACAAAGAAAATCTACCTGGCTGTCAGTAAGATTGTTGAGGATCTCCCTGGTAATTATACCATTTACCACTCTGTGTTAATTTTTCAGTGCTCTCCTTACCTTGTCAAATATTTAGAGAATATTTGAATTTCAGCAGCATTCCCTAAAATGCATCTGAAAGAATTAGTCATATTCTACTTTGAAAACTTTGCGCATAGTCAATTTAATAACTTAAGCTGCTGAAACTCAGTGGTGTATAGGAGCATTGGCTCCATGTTCTGATTGTCCTTTTCCCATTAAACTCTGGGACTCTATAAAGTCTGTAAATCACAGGCTGCAACTACATTAACTTTAATTCAAATCAGCAGTCTCATTCATAAGCAATGGACTATGTAAATGTTTGGAAAACACTCAAACTTTGCAACATTATATTACATTCATGTGTTCATTACTAGAATTTTTTTTTTTTTTTTATGTTAGTAGGGTTCTTTTTTTCAAATTTAATCCTGTGGTCATTCCTGATAAGAATGTAATTTTTTTGCATAAAATGTTCATTATCATTGATTTTTCAGGGTCTCAGTATACAGAATTTAGTACAGACTGCATTCAGAAATATGGAGTTCCTTTGTTTGATAAAGTTGCAAGTCCTCAGACTTCCAGAACTACATGAGATGGTCATATTCTTGATTTTTTTTTTAAATTTAAATTCTCATATTTACTTTTAGAAAAATACATCAATTTAGAATGGGTTATGTTAAAACATTTTTTTTACACATACTATTCTACAAAACTCACTGCAGGCCAGAATCTCCAAAGAATATGACTAAATCTTGCAAAATATTTTCAGGATTTACCTGTCTGTTCACATGGTTAGGTTTCAGTTACACACACATGGTCAGAAATACCTGAGTTTCAGAATAATGCGCATTTGCTTCTTGCCCAGTTTTGAGTGCATGTGTATATCTAGGGAAAAAAGGTTTGGGGGTGGGGGTTGGAGAAAGAGAGGGAAAAAAAAAGAAGAAAGAAAATAGAATAAAAAACTCAGCTGAAATAGGGAAGAAGAAGGGAAAGGGTGGGATGCTCCAGTTCTAGAACTGAATTATTTTTGTCTTACATTAGACCGACATTATACTATGGAAGTTATGCATGACAGCCACCATAGCTGGCATGAATCTCTAAACTATTCTAGGTTTCCACTGAATCAATAAGCTGAAAGACAGATTCCTCTATAAAAATACTGTTTTATAATTTATAAGTGGCATTACAACTTGAGATGTTTGCCTCCAGAGGGACCTTGAACAAAGAAATACATCAGCAATTATACCCTTAAATCGAAGTTCCCCACCCCTCACACAAGAATTCAGACCAATAGTAACACTGGAGTCAGGGGTCCTCCCTCTCTTCGTTGGGTCCTTTCATCATCTCTAGGTGGGGTGTTTCTTTTCTTATCTCTTAAAGGTTGTAGCTTCTGCTGATGATTGTGGCTTCCTTAATTCTGATTGAACCAGCTCTGGGGCCTTCCTCTACTTAACTAAGTAAATGATAACACATCTAGGTGAAAGTTCACCATCTAAGGCTTCAGCAAATTTAGCTACCAGTGCTAAGCAGGATCTACAACTGTTAAATAAAATAAGCAGGGACCGAACTTCAGGCTCTTTTCCTACATAAGCAAAACATTCATTACAATTATCATTATATTATTATTATTATTATATTATCATTATCATTACAATTTCCATTGTTCTTCTCCAGGTCCTATGAAACATACAGTGTTACACAGACAGTATTAAAATTTAAAGGTGCATGATGAAGAGTGAACCTAGAGAGAACTTTTGTGAAATAGGTTCTAATCTGAAATCCACTATGGATTATAAACTCCCAGTTCCTAGTTGTAAAAAAAAAAAAAGACTATGCGTCTGAATGATTCTGTTGAAAAGTTACTGAAAAGATGAACTGTAACACCATCACCACAACATCTAAACTAAGAAGAAGACTGGATTCTAGGTGGGTTCATCTATTGCATTTTACCAGCCACATCTTTGTTGAAGGAGTGAGAACTTTAAGGCAACTCTTTTCCTTCCTCCAACAGGGAGTTTTTATGTCTATCACACTACACTACTTTCCAGGGTGAACAAAGCCTTAATCACACTGTTTTAATCATCCCTTGCATGGCTTAAGGACATGAACTGACCTGAAGCAGACTAGGCAGAAAATAATTTTTTTATATGGAACATTTAACTGGAAAGAGCAGTCTGCTTTAGACTGGGGCATTTTCAGATACTGCAACCCTAGCAACCACAGAAGTTTCTTAGAAAGATATTTAAATATTTGCATACTTAAAAATGAGAATAATAGTGTTTAGGGATCTAGATGACACTACAGCCTAGCATATCCATTAAATCTCAGTTAAGTTAAATGGAAAGAAAAAAAAAATTCACCCTACCTTTTTTAATGTTGTAGATTCCAAAACATTTAAATGAATGTTAGATGTTTCTGGTACCTCTTACCTGGGTAAGATGGATACATTCTGGATGTGTCAGGCCATCACAACAGTTATTATATGAGATTCCCTACAGCCACAATGCAGCCCCAGGTTCAATGGCATTTATCACACTCTAGGATTAGAAATACATAGAGGTCAATTTGATAGGCTTTGAAGTCCAGAGGAGAGATGTTTTTTTTGATAGGTTTTAATAAGATTTAGGAATCTTGTGTCCATATCGCTATAAATATCAATTCAATTTCCTCACAGTGCTTATAACCTGGTGAAAACATCCTCCTGGAAAAGGAGGCCAGAATCGTATATACGGGTAAAAAATGAAATACAGTCACAGCAATCATTGCACATCAGTACACAAGAATCTTCAAAAATTGCCCATAAATTACCCACTTGCCTAAAAAATATGAATAAATATTGGACATTTTAAAGGTCCAACTGAATAAAGTCCTGAACTGCTTTGAGCAGGACGTTGGACTTCGGTGTACTTAAACCTGACATACGGAAAGGAAATGCAGAAGCCAAGGATCCCTCTATTTGAAACAAAATGAAAAGGTGTAACCTTTCCACATACTCCTAACTTACTGTGTTGTGAAATACCATCTGTCTCTGACGCTTAAGCCTATGTATAGAGCTAACTACACAAAGAAGTGTCATACCTATAGTCCCCATCCTGAAATAGTTCCTCATGGTGTGTTTGCTGGAAGGGATACTAAGGGCACTAGACAGACCAGTTAAGAATGTTCAAGAAAAAGTAACAAAAATGCTCTTCAGAGACCCTTTCTTCAAAAAAAAAGGAAAAATCTCAAGCTTTCATGAATAAGAATTTTTTTTCAATTTTCTTATACATAAAATCCTTCTATGGAAAAAAAAAAAACAACAAGTTCACAACATTAGTAAAGCTTTTTCCAGGTTTATACTCTTATTATTTATATTTATACTGCATAAAATGATGCTTCAGTTCTGCTCGCAAGTAGAGGTTCAAGGAGTGAGTTCAGGAACTCAGACACCTTCCTATCCACAATTATCTCAATCCTTGCCTGGCTTCAGGAAATCTCCAACTAACTCTCCAAAAGGAATCTGCTTTAGAGGTGCTTCCTCATGGAATGAATGCAAGCCAGACAGAGCCATTTAGCCTCAGGGTCAGAGTTTTGCTTGTAGACCATCTTTTATTTGACATTTTAGATGTAGCTTAGCAAAATATTTTAGCATTTCATAATTCATTATAATTCATGCATTTTTCTTTAGTTTTGTTTGTTTTAGGAAAGTTTGATGTCATCACTGCAACATATAGGAAATGGTCTTCCTCATGAAACCATTCTTAAGGGTCAATCTGAACAAATAATTATTGTAATTAAGGCAGGTATCTAAAAGCCATGAGCAGAGATGCTTTCCCCTAGACCAGGTTGCTCAGAGTCCCATCCAGCCTGACCTTGCGTGCTAACAAAGATGAGGCATCCACAACTTCTCTGGGCAACGTGTTCCAGTGCCTCACTGCTCTCACAGTAAAAATCTTCCAGCAAACATCTAATTTAAGTCTACTTTCTTCAAGTTTAAAACCATTGCCACTTGTCCTATTACTTTGAGACCTTGTAAAAATACATCTCCATCTTTCTTGTAGCTCCTTTTAAGTACTGGGAAGTCACTAGAAGGTCCCCTCAAAGCCTTTGCTTCTCCAGAGTGAACATTACCAACTCTCTCGGCCTGTCTGTGTAGGAGAGGTTCTCCAGACCTCTGATCATCTTCGTGGCCCTTCTCTGGACACAATCCAGTTAATAAAGAACTGACATACAAATCTCTGTTCTAAAGCAAGACATGAGAGTAAAAATGATAAAATTTCAGAAGTCTTTCCCAGTTCTACTATGCTTTAGCAGGATAAACTCATTTCCATTTACCTCCATTATCACTTCATTTGCTTTCCTTCCTTGGCTTCATCATAATTGTCTGATGAGCAGAAAGAAAAAACACAAAGTCTCCAAATCCACAGGTAAAATGCTTCCAGTACTGAATATGCACATTGTTAATGATCTTAATTATGAAAGAGAAGAAGTCCATAAAGAATCTGAATAATAGGAACAATTTAGACTATGTGTGCATTCAAATCCACATGAAAGTGGATTCTGGTCTTATATGACCCAAGAGACTAGGTGCCTTGCTCAGGATTCTGGAGACAAGGCTTAGAAGCTTTCATGTTAAAAAAGAATATATAATCCATAAGGTTTTAAAGTGCAGTTTATCCTTTATTATATGAATTATATGAAAAACGGAGAAGGAAGAGACAAGAAATAATTTGACTTTAACTTCTGCGCACAGTTTGAAGGTTAACAGATGAGATAGCAGTCTACTGGTTTTGGCTGGAATAGAGTTAATTTTCTTAAAAGAAGCTTGTAGGTTGCTATGCTTTGGATTGGTGACCAAAATAGTGTTGATAACACACTCATACTTTATTTATTGCTAAGCAGTGCTCAGTTTCAAGGCCTTTTCTGCTTCTTACAACACCTCACCCTCAAGGAGGCTGGCAGGGCACAAGATGCTGGGAGAGGACACAGATGGGACAGATGACCCCACCTGACCAAAGGGATATTCCATACCATATGACATCATGCTCAGCAATAAAAGCTGGTGAAAGAAGAAGGGGATATTTGGAGCAATGAGGTTTCCTGGAGATGGCTGAGCACCTGCCTCCTCGCCTGGGAAGTGATGAATGAATTCCTTGCTTTGCTTTGCTCATGTGTGCAGCTTTTCCATTACCTAGTAAACTGTCTTTATCTTGATCCTCTTCTTTTCTCATTTTTACTCTTTTGATTCTCTCCTTCATCCCATCAGGGGTGAATGAATGAGGTGCTCTGTGGTGCTTAGCTTTCTATTAGGGTTAAACCACAAAAACTATTTATAGTCGATTACTAGAAAATAATTTCAGTCATTCAAAATTCTCCCCATATTGGTGAGCAGGATTTCAGAGAAATACGAGATAAGCAGAAGTCTAAATAATATCCTTTGGAGGCACAAAGGAGCTGCAGCCCTTTTCCACTAAATACATAAAAAATATAGGCAGTTTGGATCATTCTTCTGAATACAAGTACTTAACTTTTTGACGTTTTTTTCCATATGCATTTAGAAATCTAGATCCTGTCAAGTAAGATTTGTTATAGAAACGTAGAGATTCAAAAAAGGCTGCCACCCTTGGAGTAGCATTGTGGGAAGTAAAGACAAGGTGTTAAGAAATATGAAGTAAGCTAACCATGTAACTGATATGAATTTGACTTGGAGCATAATGGGAAATTACTGACATGTTTCAAATGGTATGGGGAGGGAGGTGGGCAGAGTGACAGAGAAGATAAACAATTTTGGCAGCAGATTTTTGGGCTGCAAAGATCTGGGAGTATGTTTAAGTTTAAAAAAAAGAACTAAAAAATATATGCAGATATTTTGGAATAAAAGCAAGAATATGTATTATAAAAATGAATATATATACATAATCAGAAAAAAAATATTATGTTTAGACTGCTATTGCACACAGATCATTCCTTCTCTCGCTGACCAGTATTGTCTTATTATTTCTGAGTATTCTGAGGTCTGTCAGAGTGTATCTGTTATCTTCTGTACTATATTTAACTCATAAATATCATAAAGCAGAGATCATGCATCTGTTTCCTGCTTACAGGGCTATTTTCACTGTAAGATCCTGAGACTAGATTGGGCTAGTTTAGTGTTATAGTAATACTTATGCTGATATATTTGTCAAGAACAAATCAAGCCAAACAATTTTAGTCTTGCTTCAACAAAATTTCTGGTTTAATTGTTTGGAGGAAAAAGAAAAAAGTAACTTATTTGGTATGGTTGACATTTTGTTTTTCATGGTATCTTCTTAATTAGACTAAGAAAATCTAAGCTTAGATCAGAAAATTACAGCACTAAGATGACTGTAAAGCTCACTTAAATTATGTACTTTGAAGAGGAGTTAACAATGTCTCAGAGAAAAACTAGCAGAACATTCCATGTGGAGTACAGTACATCTAGCAGGTTCAATTAAATAATTTTTTGAATTATTTAGATAATACAATAAAAAGGGTACATAGAAAATCTATTCTCTTTCAGAGTTGGAAATGGTTACAATTTCTGAAGACAAAATTAGAATTTAAACTATCTTGATTGAATTGGAGGAATGATTTAAAACCTATAATTATCAGTAATTATTATTAATCAATAGTCACTAAACAATCAATTAAATCCAGTAAAGGCAATGACAACGTTCTGTGTTCAGTCAAGAAATTTCAAAATCACAACTGGGAAATGGAAAATAACCATCTGGAGAAAATGCTCAAAAAATATGATGAGTGATAAACTGAACTAAGCCGAGTGTGATCCTATTGCACAAAAGTAAAATTTCATTTTTATGTATATCTTAAAGACTATCATATGTAAAACAGAAGGCTGTTAAACTTTCAGCTGAAATGTTAGTTTTAATTTTTTAGGTCTAGAAAATATAATTGTAGACATATATTTTTACCAAATTTAGAAGTGGCAAGATGTAGGAAATGGCTGAAAATTATGTCTAAGAGATGTATAAAGAAAGTTTGAACCCTTTTCTTCTGACTGAAATTATTTTTTTTTTATGCAGGAAAGAATAAGACCAGAATAATGTAATTATCTAGAAGTTGGGAATTACATAGATAGAAAACCTTCTAAGAATAGGAAATTTTGAGTTTTACTTCAAATGTCTATTTCTGCTGTTTTAAGGGGAGGGTAATGAATAGGACACTGAAAGTACCCTTTATGTCTCCGAAATGGAAGAAACCAGACATTTTCAAACTTGTTTGTTTGGAGTTTTGTTTTGTTTTATTTTTTGTAACTGAATGCTCATCTTCAGAATTTAAAACAAAATAAAGCAAAAGAAATCTTTTGAATATTAACATTTTTGAATCTTGAATATACAAATTTTGAAAATGAAGACTTGTTAAATGATTAGTTAATAACAAAGAGAGAAATTCTTTAGAAAGCTACTATTACATCTCAACTATCTCAGCCTTTCCTCATATGAAAGTCCACAGAATAGTTATGGTTGAAAGTCCATTTGGTCCAACCCTCCCTTCTTGAATTTCACTAAGGATGGGGTTCTGCAGTCTTTGTGGGCAAGCTGTTTCAATGACTGGTTAATCTCACAGTAAAGGGCATCACAGACTTGTTGTTACTCTATCTCATGTTGCTGAATGCCACTTGTCCCTTGAAGAAGTTCTTTGTTGACCTCTCAAGGGGTTTCCATAACTAGGTAGAATACGTGTTGTTTATTATGTCTGGAATTAACCAGACAAACCGCTCCACCACACACAGAATGAGAAAGAGCTTTCTATCTGCCAACCCTGTTTGTGTCCAGGCTGGGTGAGGCTATCCAGGATGTTCCAATCTCTTAACCACCTTTGTGGACTACTTCTGGATTTTTCCAGTATATCCATATCTTCCTTGTGCTGGAGCACCCCGAATTGGACACAGCACTCCAGCTGTGACTTTGCCTGAACAGAGGGGAAAGGTCACTTCCCTTGACTCACTGGAAATGCTCTGCCTAATATAGCTCAGGACTCTATTGGCCTTTTTTGACACAAGGGAGCATTATTGGCCCATTGTCAGATTGCTGTTGAACAGCAATCCGAGGTCTTCCTCAGCAGAGCTGCTTTCCAACCATTCACCCCCAGTCAGTCCCTAGCATGTACAAGTGCCTGGAGTCATTCCTCTCAAGGTGCAGATTTTTGCCTTTCTTTTAGTTGAACCTCAGGACATTCTCCTCCGTTTAATTCTGCAGACTGTTGTGGTCCCTCTGATGACAAGACAACTCTCTAGTGCATTAGAGAGTCCTAGTTTCATATCGTAAAAACTTTCTTGGCATGCAGACTGTCTCAGCATACAGGCCATAAATGACATGGGAAAGTGCATAGGTCCTAGCACTGGCCACAGAGTACAGAATTGATGACTTGCCTCCAGCTGGATTCTACCACTGATCACAACCTTCTGGACCAAGGCCATTGAGTCATTTTTCAATCCCCCTCACCATGTATTTATCTAACCTGTGTTTTTCCAGCTTCCCTATTAAGATGTTACAGGAACAATACCAAACACTTCACTAAGGATAAGCCTTACTACAGTAAACAATGGTGGACTCCTCTATTTATGTTCTAGCCATGCTTTATTCCTCATGAATTAACCTTTCTCAATTTGAATTTTGTTGGTTACACACACAGCATGAAATTAAATCATTACTTGCTGTCAGTTTTCTCTTAAAAATTACAGGAACTGAATTTAGATTTCTGTTCTGAATCAAGTATGAAGAGGAATCAAAATAAGTTACTGTCTTATGTGACCTCATCTCTATGGTGTAATACTGTTCTACATTCAGATCACCAAATATCAAATGGAACAGCATCAAGAGGAAAGACTGTATGTGACTCACAGCAGAAGGCAGGGAATGTGTCATAAAATTTGTTCAGTTTGTCAAAGTATTTAAGTAAGATTCAAGAGTGCTCTAATGACTGAGTAGTATGTTGAACTGGCACAGAGTCAGCACTGCCTTTTTTTGGTTTTGCCCTTTACTAAATATGTCCCAAAACACTTAATTCTTATGTGGAAGAAAACCAGAAGGTGAATTTGTGAATAGCAGAGGTTGGCCCCAAATTGAGTGACTGTCTTTCTTTCAAGAAAGGATAAGATCAGGAAGACTGGGAAGAACAAGGCTAAAAGTGATAGCAATAACAATGCATCATAATGAAAAAGAATAATTTTAAAGTGGGTTTTACCAGTAAAAGTTGTATTAAATTTTAATATTACTTTCTATTTATGTCTGGAAACTTTTCTGCTATTAAAATTAAATATACCCTGTCAGGTAAGTAATGGAAACAGACTCACAACAGTTCAGCTTTAAAGAAGTTGTCTAGCTAACAGAAAATGTGTATTAATTCCTAGAAATTACAACATTTAGGCTTCCAGGATTATAGTTGTTCTGTACTAGCTATTCTTCAGTTCAATAGAATATAAAATATAGCTAACAAGTAGTTTTGTTCATAGATTTTTTTTAACTGGAACTATACCTTCAGGGGCAGCTGTACTACATGAGTATCTACTGTAGCTTCTATATAGAATAGAGTTCCTTCAAGTTTTGACATTCCAATCCAAAATAGAAGGTACATATTAACTGGAAGAATTATGAAGCATACCAATCAGGAAAAAGAAAAAAGCAAAAGAAAAGGGAAAAACAAGAAGAAGGAACATGGGATTATAACAGAAATTACCTTGAAGACAAATTACCACAGTTATTTGAGGAAGATGAATTATGAAGTTGTGCAAGATAAATGAGAAACAGTCAATCTATATGAAGGTTATATTAAAACTTCAGATAAATAACAATCTGAAACAACAGATGCTTTCCATTTTATAAAATATAAAAATAAATGCCTTCTGCAATATTAGCATACATTAACTAACACAAACCTCAGTATTTATTGCTTTCTCCTGCATCAAAATCTTTTGTGAATATTGCTAAAATTAACAGGTAGAATGAGAAGAAATTTAAAAAAGTATGAATATTAGGATATTACTTTGTAAACATGGAATAGAGGTCCATTGTGTCTTGCTGTATTTTGTGAGGGGATTTTTGTTTTGATTTATTTCCAACACTAGTAAAGATGGGGGAAAGAAAAATGAAAAAAAAAATAGCCAAGTACGGCAGAATCTGATGAAAATAAATTTATGTGGGTATATTGGGAACAACAATAAGTGACACAAAGCTTGGAATCTACCAAAACGGAAGTAAAAATACTTCATTAAATTGCTCCTGAATGGCAAAGATGTAGTTGCTATTTTTTTTTTTTTTTTTAGAATGGTGTTTTGAAATAAAAAACAAAACATGACCTCATTTATGAGGCTGCTTTGAAGATCAAATGGAAAACAGAGCTACTTCATCGTATAAAAAATGAAAAAGGATTGTATTTTTTACTTTCCGGTACAAATAAATATTCCTGCTGGTAGCTTATTTTGGCTAAAATAATGTACATTGGTAGCTTACTGGAACTCAAGTAAGTCATGTACTTAATAATCTAATCCAGTGAAGTGAATTTCATTCTTTGTGAAATGCTAATTACACACTGAAAGATATTTATTACTTAGCAAAATTACAAAAATTACAAAAATTACATTAATCTATACCAGTAAATATTAACAAATTGAACACATGAGGAATAAAGGTACGAAAAATAGGTCATAAATATTAAAAAACATTTTTTAGTGTTTGGTTATATTTAAAAATTGTCATATGGTGAAGCTTACCTAAAAGCATGCTCAAACAAATGAGATCTTTAGTCCATCTGTCCAGCTCTAACTCATTAATGATTCAGACATTTGCTAACAAACAAAACCATGTAATTTTTTTTTGGGGGGAGGGTTTCCAAAGGCTCCAGACTTCAACTACAGAACTCTAATAATTTAGGTATGTCTGGGAAAGAAAAAAATGAAAGAGAAGCTCTAAATATATTTCCTTCCAACACACCGAGGGCAGCAAAGTAAAAAGGTGACAATACACTTTAGACTTTTGACTACTAATTGACTTTAGATATCAAGAAAGTAAGAGACATTTGCTTGGGGTTACAGGTCTAACACGGCCATTGTCCATTTATGCTGCATATTTGTCAGAGACTAAAATGTTATGGTTCATAGCTTAAACATTTTTATGAAGGGGTTTTGGCCACTATGACAAAACTGTATAAAGAAGCTACAGCCACTGAAGCCCTTCTCTCCATGAAGATGCCTCCTAAGGGCTACTTTGACCTGTGAGTTAAGCCACCTAAGGGAATTCAAGATAAGACACTATTGTCCAATCATCGCAGGTGTAGGAGGAAAGAAACAAGGGTGAGGGAGAAGAATGCATCCACAAGAAAGCCAAACCCAGCAGCTGTGCTGAGAATTATCTCTGGCTGGGTTCAGGGTAGTGAAGGTCACAGCTCACAGACACATTTCCTCAGGGCACATTTACACAGACTCCCACCCCAACCGAGGGGGGAAGGAGGAGGTTTTGGGTGTGTGGTGTAACCTCTGGTCAGAGGCACTAAATACCTATCCTCCCTTACACAACCCAGTCCAGCTATGGAACCCCCAACCTTGGAAAGGCCACATCCACGGGACATTCATGTGAGAGGCATGTGAGGCAGAGTCATAATCCATCAAAGACCCCCAAAATGCTCCCCAGACTTATTCCTGAGGCCTAATACCACAGGACTGCACGTGATGCAAAGTGATGAAATTGATCCAGAGTCTGCTGCAAGAGACTGTCACTGGCCTCCTGCCCAGGGGAGGTGCCTGGGCATTCCCACCTGGCCTGAACATATATTAATCAATTGGCTTCAAAGTTTTCTTGGGGAACCCTCACCACCAAGAAGATCAGCTGGAGAGGATCATTGGGACACCAGTGGGATCCACGGAGTAGCGGTATTTTCTTTAATCTGTCTCTTTCACTCTCTTTCTGTAACTCCACCTCTTTTATTTTTCTTTCTCTTCCTCTCTCGCTCTCTCTCTCTCTCTCTCACTTATATTTACAATTAAATAAAATCCATACTATCAACTTTGGCTTATGGTCTCTTTTGCACCTTAATTTGGACAGAGGCATTTCTAATAAGTTTAAAAATCAGACTGTAACAGTATCTGTCAGAAAGTGATAAAAAATAAAAACAGTAGTATCTTGTTGGGAGACACATCCATGAATGTCCAGCACTATGCTGAAGGCTGAGTCCAAGGAGGAACTTAGCTATATAAAGGCCAGAGAGCGGACCACATTTTGACCAGCTGTAGTCAGCATCCTGTTCCCTGGAGACCACAGTACCAGTGGACCAGAGGCCTTGGCTGATGTGAGCACGTTCTGTGCAGACTGTGTGTAAGCATGTATCTGGGTTTTGAGGAATAGAAGTTGCTATCCAGCCACTATGTCCATCCAACTTTTAGAGAAAAATATTAGCTTTTATGTCACTAGGTGGTGTGCTGCTATTCTTGAGACTATTTTGTCCCTAATTCTATCTGTGGCAGACAGCAATATAACACATCAGAAGAAATTTTAGGTGAAATTTAAGCTATTGGTTAGGCAAAAACTTGTAAAACAGTTGTAAAACTTGTTAATTAGAGTTAGTTTGAAAATGTTTTCAGAAGCTATCAAGTCCAAAACATGGAACATACATAGTACAAGTAAATGGATTTCACTTATGGATTGGAGATCTTTTTCCCTAGAGAAAACAAACAAAAATCAGCTAACTAAACCCAGCAAAACCTAAAGATCTATATTTAAGATAACATATTGGTATCAACTTAAAAATAGTTTCACTTGAATAAAATGCATTTCATTAAATACTTCCTCTATAACAACTTTCATTCTATTCCAACAAATCAATTAAATTTCCTGGTTTTTTTTTTTTTTTAAATCTTTAATAATAGGTTTTCATTTATTAAACTCAGACTGCACTGAAATTTGGTGTAAACTATTTGAAATAACAACTTATACCATCATTTTTAGTGGAAGAACAAAATAAATATTAAAACTTCCATAACAGAAAATAGAAGAATATCCACAAAAAAAAGTGATATGTAAGCCTTCTCATAGAACTAAATATTAATACAGTCTACTGGTTAAATAAATAGAATAACATTCTCATTCACCATCTAGCATGCATTAAGATGCTTAAATTTGAATTTAAAGGAAGTTATTACTTAAAGAAAGAATGAATAATGTATGTCTTTATATGGCTTTTTAACCCCAAGGAATTGTTGTCTGAACCTCCAGTAGAAGTGCTTGAGCAGAAGATGGATACAGTAATTGTATAAATCAGTACCTTTTGCCTAGTAGAGGTCATAACAGGGAAAAGAGTACGGACGAGATAGCATATTGATGCAGAAGAAAGGATAATCAATATTCTGAAAAATGAGGTGATAAACAGCAAAAA